>BJBW01006562.1:0-138877 GCA_004320125.1 Scolopax mira
GGTGGTGGAGCACTGGAAGAGGTTGCTCAGGGAGGTGGTTGAGGACCTTTCCCTGGAGACATTCAAGGTGAGGCTGGACGAGGCCCTGGGCAACCTGGTCTTGTTGGAGGTGTCCCTGCTGACTGTGGGGAGGTGGGACTAGATGACCTTCTGGCCCAGATGATTCTATGATTCTATGATTCTAAGATGCTCTGTCTCACTTCATCAAGGCAATGCTGGGCCATCTCCTCCCTGGTGACTGTGGATGCTGCTTTGGAGAGTCCAACCCCATGAGCAACTCTGTTCCCCAAAAAACTTCATCCCACACAGGTCTTCCCTCTCGTGACTTCCCAAAGGGCAGTTTGAGCATCAACACAAGGTTTCCACAGGGGTGCAAATGTCTCCAGCTGGAGGTACAGGGACCTTAATTTACTTTTTTTTTCTCTTTTAATCCGTACACAAGGAAATACCCCAGAGGCAGGACCAGCTTCTGCTGGGATCTCCTCCTCGGTCTCGACTTTTATTCCCTAAACTGATTCCTGCAATTCTCCTGGCATGGCATTTTCTGCTGCCAATTACTCAGCGCAGGGCTCATGGGTCGCAGCCCATCTAATGAGAAAAGGCTGTTCCCCTGCGCCGGCGATGAAGGGCAAGGGGAGGGAGAGCGAAAGGGGCTGGCGAACTGTGCAAGCACCCGCCGTGGCAGAGAGGGAGGTTCAAAGCAGCAATAACTCATTGCCTGGAGATTTCCTCCACTCTCATCATCGAGGGAGGAGGCGGACGTAAGCCCCCGCTCAGCAGATGGGTGGAAATGGCCGTTTCAAAGACAGAGACTCTGTCAGTGAGTCCTGAAACCAGCCCCAGGGCAATGACCAGGGGGGCACAAGGGCTTCATGAGCAATTAGCTCTGGCTCGCCAGGTCAGTCAAGTGGGACCCATACACCACACCACCACAGCCTCAAAACTTGCTTTCTTCTTGAATAGTAAATTGGTCCCAGTCCCAGGGCCACCGGAGCCACTGTCCCCTGAGCAGATGTCCTTAGGTTCACACGACAATGACTCCAATCCCTAGAAACCCAAGTTTGGGGCCACTGTGTTTTTATCAGTGTGGCAGGAGGTAGGGTCAGCCCAGGTAAGGAGCACGGGCAGGGAGGGATGTGTGTGTGATGCTCTGCCTGTTGCAATTCATTTTCTCTGCTTTAACAGCAGGTTCAGGGTACTGCAGGAGTTCTGGCCAGGGCTGCCAGCTGCAGCAGGGCTTTTGGGGGCAATACAATGGTATGGCACACAGAGGATGCAAATCTGCCCTGCTGTGGGGCTGTGTTTAGAGTGTTTAATCCTGGCACCTTGCTGGCTGTGGCTCTGTGAGTGACCCAGCCAGGTCTGCCAGCTCACATATGTTTCCATTTCCCCATCACACTGTCAGTCAGCATTTTTACCTCAAACTCCACATTGGTTTGGGGAGCTCTGGAAGGGCTTTAAAGCACAGTGGCAGCCTCCCAGCCATGGGGGAAGTCTTGTAGGGCTAGCCTGTGGGTGCATTGTGGCAGCAGGAGGGATGGGTGAGCACTTGTGTTGCATCATGCTGTCCTTGGGGAAGAGCCTCCATCCACAGCAGGGCCCCAGGTGATGAAATACAATGGGGCAGCTGGCATCTGCTCGGGCATCCCTGTGGGAGGAGAGCTGATAAGGGGCTCCCACCACGGGGACCTTGTGGTCCACCATGTCTATTACTCTCCCACACCCTGACACATCTCCCCCAGCCCCTGCAGAGCAGCACCATCCCCTTTCCCAGCTGGACATCTCCCGAGTGCAACATGGCGAGCATCCGCAGCAGACACAAGGTCCCACAGTGCGATTCCTCCAGGTCTCTGCCTGCTTTTAATTCCATGCAGCAGCTTCTACCTCCTCTTGTGGAGACTGGGAGCCCACAGCCCATCTGTGCCGGCAGCATCCCACCCCACGCAGGGTCACAGACAGGCTGTGGGGCATCCGCACGCAGGAAAAAATACAACCAGAGTCACATGAGTGTCTTCGTGCTGCTGCTCAGAGAAACCGTGCTGACACATTCTCCCTCTTCCTTATTTTTCCCACCTCCAGCAGCACAGTGGGAGTTTTCTTGCTGCTTCACCTCCCACAGCCAAGTGAAGGTGGGATGTTGTGTAACGGGTGCCCACGGGAAGGGAAACTGAGTCATGGTGGGAGGAGGTAGGGTTCACTTTCCCTGTTTGCTGGAAGGGGACAAGGGAGGGTAGTGAGCAAGATGAGCTACATGGCTGGAGAAGACCCCTGAACTGGATCTTGGACACAGCAGGGTGCATCCCTGCAGCAGACCTCGTTGCCATGGCGGGGAATAAACCTGCCTGGAGCGAGAAAGAGGAGAATGTGTAAACAGCCATCACATCCCTGGGAAGGCTCGAATGCTGTGTCTGGCTGCGAGGGGAGAAAATCAGGTGGAAAAAATATATGGCTGGGAATTAGGAGGGAGATTTTGTAGTCAAACAGAGGGACCAAAAAGCCTGGCTACAGAATCAAAGAAGGAAACAATGAAAGGTCTTGTGGTTTGGTGGTGAAATGAAAGCATCTATTGCAATGGGAAAATGTATATATAGCCAAGAAAAACAAGGTAGCAGTCATTATACCACGGAAGATGTGAAATGTTAAGAATGTAAAAAGCAAGATGAAAATGCCAGAGAAAAAACATGCCTGGAAGGGCTAAGGGCAATAAGAAAGGATTTTTAAAAATTATATTGGTATTATTACAGACAAACGCTTAATAGAGATGGCAAAATTTCTAATGATGATACATAACAGGCAGAAACAGGCAGCAAATATTTCTGTTTGGTATTTGGAAATGAGTAGGCAGCTATATTTGTCTCACGTCGGGCTGCTGAAGCGCTTTCTAGTTCATTAATGATGCGGCCTTATTAAAT
This sequence comes from Scolopax mira, assembly GCA_004320125.1. Taxonomy (NCBI): domain Eukaryota; kingdom Metazoa; phylum Chordata; class Aves; order Charadriiformes; family Scolopacidae; genus Scolopax; species Scolopax mira. Next base: position 2,913 of record BJBW01006562.1, read on the forward strand.
ATCATCTGCCAGGAATAAACACTGGAGAAGCGGTAGGCCAGGGTGCCTTGGCTCCATGCCCTGCCCAAGCTGTGATCATGGGTCCTGGAGCAGAGCCCAGAGATGGGGATGCTGCAGGAGGTAAAAGAGGGGGGCTAAAGGTGAGTTGACTCCCGGAGAGGAGTTGTGGGATGACCCAGATCGGTGCTGCCTGCTCAGCCTGGCTTTAATCCTCGGCAAAATAAAAGAGAAGCTGATGTAAGATTCAATTAATAAAGAATTAAAGGATAGAAATCTAATTAACGCCAGTCCATGTGGTTTGTAGAAAACAATGCCTTGGCAAACAAAGATGGTTTGTTCCATGATGGGATGATGAGTCGGGTTAGCAATGGTGACCACGTTCTGTACCAGCACACACTTTGTAGGGCCCCAAATCAGAACTAGAGGGCTGTCCTGGTCCCCCAAAACTTCTGCCATGCCTGGTAGTAAAGGGCACATGACCAGGATGAAATTTGGGATACAAGCAGCCCACAGCATCATAGGGACCCTGGCATGCACACAATGCACAGGGACTGCTGCTCTGCCAGCCTGTAAGTCCTTTAAGTGTGGAGTTACCCATGTTAATTGAGGCAGAAGAAGGGGCTACGTGTTTATTGAGGCCAGAAGAATGCTTCCCCACACCCACCAGGATGCACAGGAGGATTTTGGGGGCTGGAGGGCAGCGCTCCCTCTCTGCATGCAGAGCTGGGGTGCAAATGGATGATGTCTGCAGGGATGGGGGCTGTGACACTGGCAGCAGAGGTTGTCTGTCTGAGAACAGTGGTCAGTCCCTCCACTCTCCCTGACCCACCAGCACACTCACAGCCCCACTACAGACCCTCAGACAAGGCACAGTGAAGGGGACAGGCACCTGTGTCATCTCCCGTAGTGCCACACACATCTGGTAACCAGCCCAGAAAATTCATCCAATAGCTGGGCTGTTCCTTCACCCCCAGCACAGCATGAAGGTGCTGGTGGGCACCAGTTGGGCTCACTCACACACCTCCTCCATGGCAGGGGATTTACCGGGGACTGCACACCTCTGGCATCCTGCAAATCACTCCGCTTGTGCTCCAGAGGAGGAATTATTCTTACAGGAAAATACAAAGATAGGCTGCACTGGCTGGTCCCATGCAGCTGGTGTGTCACCTTGAGGTACAGCAGCAGAGGGGGATGCTGTGACAGCTGCTTGCAGGGCGGTGCAGGCTGAAAAAATCCTTTTGTCAATGGGAAGAGAATGGAGAGAATAGCTTCTGTTCAAGGCACGTGAGTGGAGATGATGGAAACATCACGGAGGTCCCAGCACGTGCGGAATCATCCTGGTACCACGAGCCTGGCCAGATGTGATCCCCCACAAGGCCCTGTCCCCGCATGGCTGTCCCCTCCCCAGGGACCATGTCCCCAGGTGGGGGGCACGGAGGTACATCTGTGCTGCTTTTATCTGCGCTCCGAGGCTCAGCCCGTTTCAGCCTCATTGCGATTCCACGTCCTCACGGCTCACGGCGTCTCCTGACACTGGATCATTTACAATGCCCAGGAGGCAAATACAATGACTCATTATTATTAGTTAATGAAGCATCCAAGCACTAAACCCACAGTCTGCGAAGGGATAAAGAGCTCAGGCTGAATCCGATTTACCACGCATCTTGCTGGCTCCCCTGGCAGTGATGGAGCTGCTTGCTCCAGTGATGGAGCAGCCCCCCAGACCCTTCCCCACCACTGTGGGGGCAGACAGCACCCAGGGGCATCCACCCCACTGATGGAGCTGGTGAGTAGTGCTGGCTGTCCCCCACTATGTCACCTCACAGATCAGAGACCACCAGTATGGCACCAGTGTCTCCCTTCCTGCAGTGTCACAGGCTTGCAGAGGCAAAGTCCTGACACAGCACTGGATTGGAAGCCACTGGCTTCAAAGCCACCAGTCCTGGGGGACAAAGGAAACCACTCTGCATTTTGAGCCTCCACCAAGCAAGCCAGGACAGATAGGGGCAGTGGAGGCATGAAGGACATGGCATATCCTTGGCTGGCAGCACGAATAACACAGATACTCTCAGGCTGCATGTCCCTTCCCAGAAGGATAAATATTTGATAACAAATTACTTTGAAGATAATCCACTTAATCCTTTGCCATGTCTCCAGGTTTCACTGTAATTAAAGTGTGATTAATTTTCTAAAGAAAAACTAAAACCCTATGCCTCTTCTCACCCCCTCTCCCCTGAGTGCAAGTGGTGGGCTCAGTCCCATGAGAAGAACGATGGGGTCCTGCCAAGCCCACTGCCAGTGATTGAGAAAAGCCCAGAATTGGTCCCGCACACAAGCTGATGGCTCAAACCAGCAAACCTGGAGCAAGGGCATGAAAGCCAGATGTGCCTCGGGCACTGGGAAGGGCTGACACAGGCATGCAGCTCCCAGGAGCTGCTCACCCAGATGTGTTCCTGTACTGGGAAGGAGCTTTTGACCTCATGTCAACTCCCCCTAAAGTTTTCCCCCAGACCTTCACCTCCCTTAGCCCTCATCCTCTGCCCAGAGCAGTGATGTCCCACTGGTGTCCCAGTTTTAGGGCTGGGGTCTGCAAAGTTGGTAGCATGCCCACCTCCTGCTCTTCTGCATCTCCCAAGGGCTGGTGCAGCTCCACACCAGGGGTTTCAGGTGCTCAGTCCCTTTAACCCCCACCTTCATAGGGGCAAAAATGTATTCTAGTGACAGGGAGCTGCCAGTGCAGAGCCCCTGTGGGCTGGGGAGCAGCACAGAGGAGAAGCACGTGGGCTGTGCCCCACTGATGGAGCAAGATCACCTCTCCATTCCCCAAGCACCAAATCCAGGCTTGACTCAGCTGATCAAAAATAGAGAGTGAGGGGAGGTGTGAAAACCAGAAAAAGAAAAAAAGAAAAAAGGGAGAAAAAGAAAGAAAACCCAACCAACCTAAGGCAATCTGCATCAGCCTCCACCTCCCCTGAGGTCCCAGAGACAGAGGAGTTGGGGCCTGTCTCGTGTTGGGGTACTTCAGGTCTGAGTGATACCTGTAGGGAGCCACACTGACATCTCCCTGAAGGTCCCATCCATGGCAGTGCTGGTCCCCACACTCTGACATGGTGTCACACCTTGCAGCACACCTTGCAGCACACCAGAAGAGGAGCCAAGGAGTGGGGATGGAGGTACTGGCAGCAGGTGACAGCATTGGAAGTGAAGGGCAGGACCCTTCCTCAGTTCCTCACTTCCCGGCACAGGGACTCAGACACTCAAAGACAGGAGGTGCATCCTGTATTTCCAGCTGTGTCCCTTGTCCTTGAGCTGTTTGCAGGTTGAATTTTCTGGCTTTTTGCTGGTCAGTGTTGAGTGGAGTGATTCAGGAAGCTCCAGCTTCCTTATGGTTCATCACTGCTCCTGATTTAGGCAGGGTCCCTGATGAATCATGGGCTGAGCTCACCCCAGCCCCATGTGCACCCTATAGTCCCTCTGTCCCCTGTCACTGGGACGAAACAGAGGAGACAACACAGGGAGCCCTGTCTGCTATCACTTAAATATTCCCCTTGACTCACAGCAGAGCAGCTTTCCTGGCCAACACTGGAAGGATGCACCTTGCTGCACGCAACTTTGACTTTTGGTCCTGCATGATGAGTGTCACCACCTTGCTGTCCCCAGGGAATCTTGACGCCACCTCCTTTCCACTTGATTTCAAGGCTGGATGCCCTGAAAAATTCTCAGCCCCAGCACAGACCAAGAGGAGACAGCTGAGTAGCCAGGAGGTGAAGATGCAGGGGGGGTTGATGGGACCTGCCCCTGCCTGGGGACATGGCAGCACACCACAGGCATAAAGCCTCAACCCTTGGTGCCAAGTAAACCGAGCTGCCCGTGCAGGGCACTGTTAATTTCCTTTGCCCACAACTAACAAGAATGCGAATCCTGGTTAAAAAATTAACACCGTGCCTTCACCATGCCAGTCCTGGTGTGGCTTTCCCTGTTATTTGTCCCAGGATAGTTGTGTCTTCAGGTCAAAGCTTTGGAGATCAGGGCTATTCATTGTAGAGTAAACCCCACCCTGAGAGCAGGGAGCGTGGGAGAGAGGCAAAGACCTGCACTTGGCAGAAAGTTCAGCTCAGCACCAGATCTAAGGATGCAGATGAAGCTGCATTATTCAGAATATTGGGTTTTGCTATTGAATCCCAATAGCCAGCCAGCACTTTAAAAGCAACAAACAGAGCAGGCACCTCCTTGCAAGTCAAGATGCTGCCCTGGAACCGCTTCTGCAGCAGGCACGCGTGCACGGCCGTGAAAATTTGCTGAAGAGAAGGAGCCAGTTGGCAAAGGCTGCCAAATTGTCAATGGAAAAAGAGTTACGCCGCTGAAGGATCAGTTATTCAACAGAGATGGCAGCTTCATTGCCGGGATGAATCAAAGAGCTGTGTCAGCCCGTGGTGGGGGGACTCTGCCCGCACGCCCGGCACAGGCTGTGCAGCCGGGGGGGGCCACGTGCCACTGTGACCCATCAGCACGATGCTGCACCCTAAGAGCAGAGAGTTTTTTCCAATAAAATATCACTAGCTTTTGCATCACGAGATCCAGGGTTTTCATTAAATTATAATGTTAAGGAATAAAACACAGCACATTCCTGTTTTTTTCTCTTGCTGGTACTCAGCACAGTGCAGTCTGCAAGGTAAGCGAGCTCTCTGCTCTGCGTACTTTCCTTTTGCTGTACCCCAGGGTAGCCCTGAGGAAGGGAAGAAGCAGTTGCTTTCACAAACCTTCCTCCCTTCTTCTTTTCTCTTCCTCTTCCTCTCATTGAATTCAGATTCCCAGACAAAACCAGGCAAAGAAATTCCTGTGATGGTCACTGACAGAGCCTGCTCCCATCACCCAGCTGCAGCGAGGAGCTGTATTTTAGGAGCACCCCTCTGGGATTTCCAAATTTCTCTCTCCCTTGACACCCAGACGAGCCATACTGTGGAAGACCAAAGGAAGAGGGGTTGAAAGCACCACCTGCCTCGAACAGCACCTCCAAAAGCCACTTGGCAGCTGTAGGAACTCCAAAGGCTCTTCCCTGGCTCCGTGCCATGGCTGAAGTGACACACAGGGTACAGGCTGAGCATCCCTGCTGTTCCCTGAGTCCTGGGATGGCCCCCAGGACTGTGCCCACACTGAGGCACGTGTGGATTCACCCTGGCCAACGCCAGCGGGCAAATTGTGTATTTATTTCCCTTGAAAACCTCTCCTTAACGGCCACTTAACATTATGCTTAAATGACAAAGAATTACACATTTTATTTAAGAGGAGACACAAGGAACAATGTAATTCCCTATAGACTAATGGTGCATTTCTCCTCACAGACAGCCAATTAAATATTTAATCAGTACAATAGCCAGTTAAGTATTGTATATGGGCATAAATACAACCCAATACATTTCCACGCCACATTAAGCTGAAGCTTGTAGACACTTGTCTCCCCAGTATCAGGCACGACAGCTCCATCAATGCATCCTTCAAAAGCAGATTCTATTTATTTGCTGTCCTATTAAGTAGGCATCATTTCTATCCTGTCCCAGCCGAGTATATTAATTCCTCGGCAGCACCATATGAATAATCTGCATCAAATTGTGGATTAGGGGAAGACTGCCTCCTTCCTCCTCAGCAGCTATCTGTGAGCCGACTGCAAATTTCCACAGGTAATTTTGCTGGGTCGCACCCTGGAGGTGCAGCAGGGGCTGGGGGGCCATTGCTCTCCCTGCTCCTCGGGTGCTTCAGAAGAGAAGGAAGATTCAGCAATGAAAGACACAAGCTAGAAAAAAAGGGGAAAGAAAAGAATTCTGTTTCTCGTCATTCAGTGGAGAGGGCTGAGGTTAAAAAGGCATTAAAAATTAGGTTTTCAGGCAGAGAATTGCCACAGGGAGGGAGGGATGGGGCTTATGACACCTCCAGGGATGCACTGGAGCACTCAGCATGGGCTCTTGGTGAAGGCACAGCACAGGCTGTGGCTGTGGGCAGGGGTGGGGGATCCCATGGGCAAGCGGAGCCAGCCCCAAAGGACAACAGTGCTGGATCCATGCGTGCAGGGCTATGCCCAGAGAGAGAAACATTCATTCCATTTCCCTGCCATCATCGAGGAGATATATTCGTTCCATGAGTGTTTTCCTTCAGGCTTGATTTCTATTCAGCTTTCTTTCAGTCTCCGCTTCCCAACCTCTCATCGGCTCGATTATAACTGTAAGAATAAATCTATTTACAGTGCATTGTTGCAAAATGAATCAATAAACCAGAAGCAAACACAAGGCCAAATCCTCAACAACTGGAGCGGGTGGCTTTGTGTCGGCTGCAGCGGGTGCTGCCTCCCACGTCTCCCCTGCATTTCTCAGGTAAGTGCTGTTTTCAAATGCAAGGGTCATTCCAGTGCAGAAAGTTAAGCACGATGTATTATCGACAGCTGATTTTTCTTTTCTGGCTTCTGAGCGACTTCAGATAGATGTCAAAATCCTCTTCTGCAGTTCTGCAAGCCACGGTGATCGGTGCTGGTAAAATAATGAGAGGAATATGAGTCCCTGCTTGCAGGGATAAACTACTCTTGGAAAAAGGGTCTTTGCTTGATTTCAAGACAAGCGCATAACACAGGGCAGGCTGCGAGACCTAAACATGGCAGAGACTGAGCAAGAATGGGATGTAGTGAGCACCTTCCCTGCTCAAAGCATTCCTAGGGCTTTGCTAAGCACCGAGGCAGGCAGAGGGAAGCAAGTGACAACCTATCCCACACTAGGATGGAGCTCCCAAGTATCAGGGACCATTGAACTAGACGGGCACCAGGGTAAATCCTGCAAAATATCATTGTAAAAAGGCTTTTCAAGGCTTGTGAGACACCCTTGGGAGAGCTAGAGGCTGTGAAAGACACTGTATGCAGGGAAAGATCAAACTATGAGAGAGATACCATTTTTTCTTTAATTTTAGCTGTCTTAGAATAGTCTCTATAGAAATCTTTCACATTACATAAAAGTTTTGGGAAAGCAAAGGCTGCTTGGCTTGCTGGAGACTGATGGACTGATGGGCGCCCCAGCATCTTCCTAGACCCATGACGAGGGCTGATGGTCTTGGCCAGGCTGTGCAGGTTCACGCCTTCCAAATAAGCTGTGGCCACCAAGGGCCATGGTAACAGGCTTCATGACCTCACATTTAACTAACCTGTTATTTAAACTTTAATCTAACCTGTTATTTCATCCTCGTCTAGGCCATGAGCATGCCTGTGCTGATTACACCATCTCAGCTGAAGCGCAGTGAGGTTTGAAGCCCCATGAATGCCATCAGTTATGTGCCCATTGCCTTAATTACAATGTGAATTTCATCAGAGGTTAATTTGATCCTAGACACAGGGACAGACAAAGCTGGGAATCTGCCTTCAAGTACCCCCAGCCACCCCATTGACTTCCTACTAATAAATCCCCTTCCATTAGGAAAAAACAGGCAAGTGCTAAGGGTGATTTCAACTTTTCTATCTCTGCTGCTCTTAGTTCAACCTCTGCAACAGCTGCCAGGCACCATAAATCATCGAGCACAATCCTGGAGCTGGGGATCACTCTCTTGTAAAACAGATATCTTCCAGATTTTGTAGCGCCTGATGCTGGTTACAAACTGTTGGTTGTCAGGTTCTTCCTCCTCTCTTCCATTTATTTCCCAGCCCTGCATCTCTGTTACTCCTTGTCTGCTATATATCTCCCCTTTATTGTTATTTCTTTCCCCCCCTCTTTGTTTTAATAACTCTTTTACTGTGGATTCTTATAAAAACAGCTGCTCTATCCAGTAAAAAAAAAATAAAAAAATATCTGGAAACAGATGCCCTGGCATTGCTTCAGCTGTAATCTCTTAGATTTATAATTCCTCTTCGGTTCAATATTGATTCAGAATAAAGCAACTCAACTCAAAACATACTAGCAGCTCACAGCTTTTTGTAGTCTTTTCTATCTCTTCTCTGTCATGCGATTTCTTTTCTCTTCATCCAAACAACTAAAAACATACAGAGGAACAAAACAGTGCAAGCTGATGAGAGACACCCAGGTGCCTGCAGAGCAGAGGGTTTATGTCGGGGGAAGCTCAAAAGAATGTTGTCAGCTGATTTTTTATTGTTTTAATTTCTTTCTTCTTGGCCAGCATTATCTACTTCCTCCCAGTGTCCCTCAAAAGTCACTTCCCTGCATTTCAGGGACTTACAGAGTCCCCGAGGTTCACACAGATGTGGTGGCAGCCCAGTAGCCCCAGACTAGGGCATGGTACCTGCTGTAGGATGTGGTTGTGGCCATTCCCCTCAGGTTCTGAGTGCAGTAGCCCAGGGACCTGGCACCACAGTTCCTCAACCCACCTGCTGCTGAATGGCTGTGCAGGAATTAGCAAGTCCCTTGACACCACGTTGAAATGGAAAAGATATTTTACTTTCGGTAAAGTGCCTTGAGAGCCCTCAGAGAAGGGTAGGATAAAGCTATTAGCACAATTCTTTCAAGTCTATAAAAGAAAGCCCATTTAGGATGAATGTATTAAATATACAGCTTAGCTTATATTCCCACAGGCAAAAACAGGCACAAAGAGACCTTGCAGCCTACCTGTAAGTGGCTTGAGGGCCACATCATCCATCCACCAGCACAGATTTCTTCTGACTTACCCCTCATGGATGAGACCGTACCTAAGTGCAGAGCAAAGGGCTTGTTTAGGGTGTAAGAGAAGAATCTGCTCCTTTGAACATTTTCCAGCACATCAGAGGGTGCCATCTGTCTCTTACATCTCAGTTTCACTCAGGGCTATTTAGTTTGAATGGTTGGGACTATTTATGCCTGGCTCATCCCTTCCAAGTCCAGTCCCCCCATACTTCCTCCTGACAAAGCTCTGCCAGCCCTACAAGCAGTGTCTTCCCGGCAGAACTCTCATTTGGGTACCGTAAATTAGCCTATTGATTTCTCCTTCAGCAGAGGAGGTAGCCTGAGCTTTCTTTAGCTTGTGAAACCCCAGGTGGTCTCCAGTTGTCACCTCACCCAGACATAGTACTACCTACTCTCCAAGCCCAGCATGGCCCTTTGGGTTCCCTTCCAGGTTCCCCTGGGTCTTCCCTCAATGAGGTGCGTGATTTCTCCAGCAGGCAGGAGGGATGAGAAAGCACATGGTTTTAGCAAACTCAAAAGCCACCTGTGGCATGTTAGACCAACCTGGAATATATACTACCAGGGGAAAATGTCACAGGCAGTGGTGTCTTTCTGTGCTGAGACTCCCCACAGTCCCCAGCCGGACGTCAGACAGAGCCTGCTATAACCAGACAGCCAATGTGTCCCACTCTCTAATCTGTTTGCAGCCCAGCAGAGCACACGGACAGTTCTGGAAAGCCAGCAGAGAACAGCAACGGTGAAATAACTGACTGCTTTCCCCAAAGCATCTCAGGGGGCAGAGGTGGTTGTGGGTCTGAGGGTGACTGTGGACCCTTGGAGTGCATCAGCGCATCTCGATGACATCAGCTGTGTGACAGCAGGAGTGCCTCCCAGGCTCCATACTCAGCTCTCAACAACAGCAGTGGGTTTTGCAGCTTCAGTGTATCACATTTTCTTTGCCATCCCCTCCTTCCCACGGGAACAGCCCCAGGACTGCACCCAGACGTTAGGCTTGAGGACTGCCAGTTTCAGAGCTGGAGGGAGAGCTGGGGCCCGTCACCTGCCTGAGGTTTGTCACAGTGTCCTTGAAATCTGCTTGTGCAAAACAACTGGGATTTAACAACTTGGCAATCTCAGAGGGAAAAAAAAAAAGGTAACAGTTTGTTGAAGCTTTTCCAACCAGCTCTGTGGTCACTGTATTTTTCTTTCAAGAACTGATACGTTGGCAGAGATGCACACCCTCTGCGTGGTCCCTTGGGGTGGCCTCTCTCTCCCACATCTCCCGCCTCCCTGACTCATTTCCAGCATTATTCCCTGCTGTGGCCCATCACTGTTGCTCCAGTTGTTAGTTACTCTGACAGTTGGCATTTCCAGGCTTGTCCAAGTGGGCAGTATCTCTACGCCCTTCCCGATGCCTGTGGCAGGGACTGGCCCTGTCCCAGCCCGGGGAGGGATGAAGTCCCACGGGGAGCAGGGCAGCATGGGGAGGGCTGGCACCCACGGTGCCAGGGGCTGGCAGAATCGCCACCAACCGATCTGGTGTTGTCCTAATTTGATTATTAGGCTGCCTTCAGGGTGCTGGAGGAAGATGTATTCAGCCAGCGTGCGTACATGGGTTTGTGATGGAGATTCATTAGGCTTATTGCATACCCCGTTAGACACAGTTACAGGAGCAAGTGGCTCTGACACAGCTCTCTAGCAAGATCCGCAGTCACGCTGTTCTTTCCCAGTCTGTCTTTATTTGTATTTTCTGGGAGGGAAAAGGGAGCTGGACATGACAGTAGCTGGAGAAACAGCTTACTATGGTAAGAACACAGCAGAGTCCACATTGCTGTAATCTCTGCGCAAGGAGCAGGGAAACACTATTTCCCAGCTGAGAGCATTTCTTCTCCGGTGCTGGACACATTTACGGTGTGTTGGTGAGGTTCTGCTTTGTTGGCAGTGGGTGAAACACCCTCCAGAGGAAGGAAGGGCAGATCCCTCCTGCTCTGTGCGAGCAGTGCTGGGCTCTGCCAGGAGCTGGCGAGGACCCAGGGTGGCTCTCAAATCTTGATAAATCACAGCAATTCTTCTCCCTTCTCAGACAGCCCAGCAGCAAAGAGAGACGCTGCTCTCTGAACTCTGGTTCACCCGGTTCCTCCCTCGCTTGCTCTCCCAGGAAAACCCACGTGTCAGCTCCAGGCTGAAATCTGGGAGTCCCAGAACTGACCACCTTTCCCCTTCCCCACCCTACACCCCCGCCTCCTTCCTCCCAGTTTCCAACAAATTAAGCAAGCAAATATCAGATCTATAGCTGGGTTTGCTGGGCACAGCAGGCCATAATCACCTCCCCTTTGCCTCTGCTTTGTTAATTGGGAACCTCTGACACCACCCCTTCAAACCCAGACCACCATGGGGAACACACAGCTCTGGCCAAGGGACATTTGTGGCTGTTATTTCTGCTCTGCTGTCTCTCTGTGACAAGGGCAGGGCTCAGCCTCAGGTGTCCCTGAAAGGATGAATTTTCCTGACTCCTCTGAAGCTTTTAGGTGCGTTTCCCAGGTGAATATTCTGGGGGAACCCCATGGGAAGTGCTTTGTCTTGCAGCGTTATGTACTGCAAGACGATGGTTATTAGCACACTCGAAGAAGCTGCCACTTATCTTTCATCCTGCTGTATCCCCTGGGAATAAGGCAGAAGCCTCTGCACAGTGCCTTGTTCAATAGGCTCGAGTCTTAGCCATGGGGTCCTTTGGGCTGCTGAATTACAAATTAAGCACGGGGCTGCTCAATTACAAATCCCTGGCAGCAGTAACAGTGATGTGATATGACAACCATAGCCTGGGATGTCTCTGGTGTCTCTTGTCAGCCCTGCAGACTCGCCTTCTAAGTAACATGGATACAGGATATGCAGAATTTTGCTTCCCAGGCTTCCTCCAAAGGCAGCATCATCCCTCCTCCCTTCCTACCCCTTCCTGCCCCAGCTTCACACCGGTGCCTCCATGTCTTCTTCCCTGCAGAAGGAGCCTGGGGAGCACAGGCAGATTGCTGGCACTGAGAACTTGTGACAGCAGGTTTTCCGGATGGTTCTAGGTTAATCACCACCTTTCACAAATGAAACCACCCAAGGTTGGTCTTTGCTGCCCCAGGAGACTCGTGACCAGCTGGGCAGGAGAAGAGGAAGGAGGAGGAGGGTGAGATGGATGGACTGCAGACTGCAGGGGGAGGAGAAGGAAGGACATTTAGGACCTCTGGGGACAGGGCAGCATCCTGCAGGCTGAGCTTCAGCACTCCAAGTGCAAACATCAGGTCCAAGTGAGTCACTGCAGCATCTTCTGTAATCAAGAAAGGGAAAAACACCTCCAAAGAAGTGTCTGCCTGTTGGAAATGCCTGTCAGGACAGGGTCTTCCAGAGAAACGACTGCCTCTTCACTGACCTCTGAATAGTCTATGTGTACTTCTGTATATTAGCATTAAAGAATAATAGGATTTCAGCTGAACTACAAGGTTCAGCTCATGGGAGGGGAGCTGTACAATTTCTTACATAATGTCTTTGTGTGTCTCGGAGGCCAGAAGTGTTAGTAGACTCTGAAGCAATCTGTGATATTGATAGAAAGAATGAAAACAACCCTGGGGACACTGAGCAGGAGAAAGGAAACAGTAAGGTGTCTAAACCTCCAGTTTTACGCTGTGAGTTCACATCTGAAAGGCAAAGAACAAGGAAAATACACCGAGCAGCTGGGCAACTCTGTCAGTGACTGATGGCTACCTGGAGCCATGTGGCAGCCTGGAGATGTGAAACCCCTTGAAGATGCAGAGGGCAATGTCTGAGACACAGCAGAGGCATTGATCTGACCTGGCACATTCCATCCCAAAGGCCTAAGCAGTGAGCTCCAGGTGGCACAGAGCTCTCAGAGCTGCTGGTACATCACCACGGGTCAGCACCACAATGCTGGCAGGCACCCGCCCTCCCAATCTCATCTTCTCATCCCATCCCACACTGTGTTTGCCTTGCTTTTCTGCTTCTCAAATGCTCTTTTATCCTCCCTTCTTTTTAGAGACAGATAATAGAGGACAAAGGACCCGGTTTCCTTCTGGCTCTTGAGCACAAGAGCCCTTGGAGAGGACCTATTTTAAGAAAGGAGAGCCTTCCCCCCGCTGGAAAAGCGGCTCAGCAAGGGCAGGCTCAGCACCGTGCCCTCCAGTCGGGCACTTGAGACACCTGCTAGCAGCCACTTCAGCCGCCAAATGCTCATCCAGCAGCAGCAGAAATCAATGTCTGCAGGACGTGCTCCAGCAGGATTCATGGGGAAGGTGGAGGGATTCATATCCTGGGGAGAAGCCCCTGCTGCACACCCTCTGCACTGGTTCACTGCTCAGGCGACAGCAATGCCACCTTCTCCCTGGGGCTATGGGCAAGGGCACCTGCCGGGTGGCTCAGACCCCCTCCAAGGCTGAACATCTCATGCTTTCAATCCACAGGGTTGAAGAAGCAGGAGATTGCCATGAGAAGGGCAGTCCAGGCTCCCCTTGCTGATAGCAGTCATTTTACTTTTTTTTTCAGTATGAAGAATCCTGAAGCTGAAGGTGCAGAAGACAGGACAGGATCCCGCAGAGGCCATTTGGCACATCCCACCCTGTCCTTCACCCCAGGCTTGTGCTCCAGGGACACATCTCACCTTGGAAAACCCTGGTGTGTCCAGTCCAGCTTTGTCTGGCAGGTCATTCCCTGCATTTTTGATTCTCCACTTGGGAAGGTGCTTCTTGACATCTGTTCTGAATTTGATTCTCCTCTATTTACTTTTTATAGCCCTTGCTCCTCTCCCCTTGGTGGGGCTGAGAGCAGTAACTTGAGATGATATTATTCATATCACTTAAGCTTTTATGCATTTCACTTACATTTTCTCATAACCAGCTTTATTTTTCTCTTTCTCCTGGCTATCTTCAGCATTAGGTATTTTAGTGCTGGGTTAAGCATCTTTATCCTTCTTTCCCCTTTCCATAAGGCTATTTTTAATAGTGTAACCAGAGTTGCATACTTAGCAAATTAAAGGAGAAGTGTTCTTGATCCACTTCAGATCCACCATGAAGAAGACCTTGGACCTCAGGTCCACTCTCATCCCAGAGTACATCCCAGAGCAAGCTGGCAGAAGAGCAGATCTCCAGGTTCACAAACATCTCCTCCAGTGATGCACAAACTACTCATGTTCATAGGAAAGATGCAAATTTCCCTCGAAACCAGCTTTATGTTGCTCTCATATATGCATTGGAGAATCTGCTTTAAGTTCCTCCTTGCTAAAACCATGCGAGCCCCTGGCAAGAACATTTTAAAAGCTGGTACCTGTTCCAAGCACTAGCAGCTGCTGCAGGAAACAGTCAGAAAAGTCAGGCTGAAGACTAAGATGTTCAAAGCTGCCTTAATTATTAGAGCGTGAGCTTCCAAATCCCTTGAGAAGCACAGAAAATGTTGGCCTCAAAAGTCACGGTGTGCTCAAAGAAGCAGGAGCCAGGGAGTTTTGGGGACATCTTGACTGCAGTCTGCCTGGCTGGCTCCGTCGGGCTTGGAATCAGTCCGATTCATTGCAGCAGCTCTGAATTCAGAGCAGAGGGAGCAGACAAGGCTCATTGCCTATTCCAGCCAGAAAGTCTGCAATAACAGTTTCGGCTTTCATTTTTTTAAAAATAAGATTACTTGAGTAGATATCCAGGAATAGACCTGGAGGAGACCTCTGTCTCCTCGTCCTCAAACTGAGCCCCGTTGATAATTAAGCACAAACTATCAGGGCTGCTTGGGGAAAACAGTGCTAGAACTAAACCTGACGTGGGTTTGTGCAAGGCTTTGCCTGGAGAATCTGAGACCTCACTGACCACCAAAGGTAGTCCTCAGAGGGGGGAGCAGGGACTGTTCAGTCCCTGCAAAGTGCAGCAAAGGCTTTTTCTCCTCGACCACTAATGGTCCTGCCAGTTGGGCAGCCTGGCCCAGAGGTGGACAAGGGATTCAGTGTACTCTTGGGGGAAAAGCACATTCCCATGTAAAGCAAATCTCTGGATACATAGGCACATCTGTTTGCAATGTAGAATGCATGAGGCTCATATCCCTCCTTGCTTCACACTCTGTTCCAGTATTTATCCTCCCAGCAAGCCACCGCCGCCTCATCCTCCAGAACTGTGCTTCAACTTAGACATCAGCAATTTCCCCTGCCACAGGTGATCAGTGAAATTACCCACCTGATTTAAGACCTGAGGAGTTAAAAGAGCGTTACGCTCCAGGAAACCCTTCCAACAGCTTGGTTGATTTTGCACCTCTCCGGGCTGCAGACAGACCCAGCCACTGCTTCCATTTTGCACCAGGCTGGAGGAGCAGCTGCTGGTGACGGCACCACTTTCCCAACAAGATCCTGAGCATCCTCCAGCAGCATCCAGCTTCAGCTGCCTTCTGCCCCATGCTGCTGGGCTTCATTTGCCCAAAATAAATGCAGGCAGATTTCCCTGTTGACCACAGGGATTTTACTTACTCAGGTGGATCCACTGGGAATATCAACATTTTCATTTTATTTATTTTTCTGCTAAAAGCTGTGCATAGGTCTGCCCTATGCAGATAAACCCCCAGGTCAGTCACGCCACTGATAACTCCCTACTTTGCTTCCCAGCCCAGGGACACGGATTCACAAATGTTGATGCCAACTCTCTGTCCCTGGGAGCATGGGGAGAGGGTTGGACGCCCTCCTGCGGTGCCAGGGCTTGCAATTTCTTTTTAAAAGCCTGTAATCATCCTCACTTCTGTGAGCTATTCAAGCATTTGCATTGTTTCATAGCATCTTGAGGGCCGCTGGAAGCAGCTCCAGGTTTTGGGGGAGCCCAGCAGGATTGCTGTGGGGGCTGCGCTGGCAGGCACCCCCTACTAAGCAACAGAGGAGGGCTCTGCTCCTGCCAACAGGTGAGCCAGCTTCTGGGCATAGCCTTTCATCAAGAAAGAAAAAAGAGGAGGAGGGTGGGGAAAACAACAAAGCAATTCTGTTCACATGAGGTTTGAGCTGGAAGGATAAAGAAATGCCGTGGAAAGAAAAAGTCCTGTTGTGACACAGCCACGGCTGAGACTCATTAATTTTTAAAAATATTTTTCTTCTTTTCTCCTCCTGGTTAAAAACAGGATTTGCACAAAAGACAAAGCATCACCCAGCATACAAACACCTATCCAAAAACTCAGCCAAAAGATAAGCAGAGGAGTTGACTTTCCCTGTGGGGGCAGCCACCTGACACAGGACACAGTGTGGACACAGAGACCTGGACTGGAATTTCCTGCTCCGTCCCCTGTAGTGGCAAAATGCACCTGCAGCATCTGTGAACCCAAGAAAAAAGTCTAATGGGCTTTTGCATGGTCATTTTCTCCCCATTTCCCCTTTGCTACTAGAGGTAGATATGCCATCCCTCTGGCATTATTTTCTCCCTCTAACCTGTGCCATTTGGCTGGCACCACAGCTGGGGGCACAGAAAACCAGGTCTTGTCTCACTCATGCCCACTCATCAGGGGAGAGGGGATCCTGTACCCGTTCAGGTCTCTTGCAGGGATGCAAAGGACATACTGCTTTCCATTCCCCACCCCTGCAGGAGTCCCAAGGTCAGAATCCAGCGCTTCACGAGTCAGTCCTTGCCCTGAGGAGCTGCAGTCAGAGGAGACCAGAAGGCAGGAGAGCACTGATTCTCTCTTGATGCCATCTTGTTTCCATGCTGTCATGCCATCTGTGGGCTTTACCTCAGGAACTCCTGTCACATCCACTCCCATTAGTATTTTGCAATGCTCTCTTGCCCTCTCTGAGCATATGCTGACCAAGTCCCTCTGGTCATCCCTGCTCCTCATCCTTCATCCAGGACTCCATCACACCGCTACTCACTTTGGCTGCATTCTGCCCTGCAGCATCTCAACACACAAGCTACAAACTGGGCAACCCAACTCGCCAGCAAAGAAAGATTCCAAATGAGGATTGAGCTGCTATTAATTTATCCTTTATTTATTTTGAAAAGATGCCTTGGGAAGGTACACCATTTCCCTTTCCAGTTAGAGGCTTAAGAACCACAGGCTTTCTTCTTTCTCAGGAACATAAATCTGTGTTTATTTTCCATGTAGCAAATTAATCCCCAAGGCATTGCATCCAACAGGCCAAAATCAGAGCTCTGTTTCCACCACAACACTTCAGGAGAAAGACAAGAGGAAGAAATGCTGGACCTTTAGTAGAAAAACCACACCTACATATTTGGGCCCAAGGCACCTCATGGGGTATGAATGACTTTACTTAGTAACCCCTGTGGAATTAACTCTGTTTTAAAGTTAAAAGAAAAGACCTGGAACATCCATTTCCAATGTGACCACCAAGGAGTAGACAGATTTCAATTCCAATGAGGCTCCTCACAGGGTTTGACCATTCAGGGTGCTCTCAAATACAAAATACTGATGCACCTGCAGCATCAGCCATATTCCATTGCCAGTTAAAACTTGTGCAACTCCATGAAGTCAATTTACGAGGCAAACATTTAATTTAGCAAGCAGGCACACAATCCCAAATTTAAACATATGTCAAGCCAGCTAGTAGCTTTGTTTTAATTAACTCTCAAACTTTGTGGCTGTCATTTCTTTATATAAATGAGGATGTTCTGCCAAGGGCAGACTGTAATCCTGTGTGCATACCTACGAAACCGCCTGCTATTTCACAACCACTTCTCGAAGAGCTCTTGCAGAGGCAAGGGGATGTGGATGTTATTATAAGGATCCATATGGCAGTTCACTGGCACCACAGTATTAAATCAGAGGTATTGTAGCTTTCCAGCCCAGATTCTCACTGTACCAGGTAACATATATGTAGCTTTATTGTTGAACAATTTTAGTGGCTATGCATTATTCAACAGTAGCCAAAGTCTTTGCACTGCTGGAGGTGATTCAGTGATGATAAAGGGAATATGTTTTTCTTTAAAGGCAAAAGCAAAGGGATTTCACAGGTTGGTATCTTCTCCACCCACAGAGGAATAATGGAAGCATTAACATTTCTAGTAAAAAAATCAGCTGGCAACAATTTTTCATCGATAATTACACAAAAGTAGAAGCTACCTTAACATATAGTTAGACTTAGGAACTGTAACCTGCTCTCTCAATTAAATGCTTTCCTTGCTAATTTCTCTCTCTCAGCAGGCACTGAAATCTGCTGGAAGATGCCATCTAGTGGGTTATGGAAGTTTATTTAAGTTTAAATCCACTTGCTAGTGTGGGGTGAGGGTAGCAAGATCTGCAAACGCTGGGGTGTGAAATGGTTTTCATAGGCTTTCTGTTGTTTTTTTTTCTAAGACATAAAAATTTGCCTGCAGAGGTTTATATGGGAAGAGACCTAATATTTGTTTTTCCAGTCCCCCCAGCAGGGCATTGGACTGTCAAAGCTTTGTTGTTGACATTAACTGAGCCGCAGGGCTGTTCCGCTGGCAGGGCATCTTCCTAATCACGAGGGCTGTTTGCTCTTCACTTAAGAAATGATTCCACATCTCATTTTTGGAAAAGCTGTACCGTCATTTTCCTCTTGTTTCCAATCACAAAAGCCCAACACCATCCCGTGCCTATAAATGATCTAGTTTATGGTATAGTGGAAGCCACCTAATTGGTACCCGAATGAAGAGCATCCCTTTTTAATGGGAGCCATCACTGGGGTCCTGAGCAATCGTGCCTGCGGGTAAGGCCAGGGGAGGGGACCATGGAGGGCAGGGCCAGGGGAGGGGACCACGGAGCACTGTGGATGGCAGCCTTGTCACCCAGCTGCCCTGTGTCCGTGGGACGAGCTGCAGCCCTTTGGGGAGCACCTGCACCCCATCAGGCTGTTCGGTGCCCCCTCAGAGCCTGGCCCCGTTTAACCCCCTTCTCGCCGCTCCCCTCCGGTACCGGCCCCGTCCCAACACGCTCCATCCCTCGCAAACCGCTTGTATTTTTTAGGGAGAGCATCAACCACCGCCTGCCCGCCCCACAGCGCCCGGACAGCTCCTGCCGCAGGGCCTGGAGCTTAATGGCCGAGGTTAACGCCGCCGGGCTGCTAATTGCGGAGCATCTCTGGAGAGCAATTAACTACTTTGGGTGCCCCCCCCCGCGACGGCCGGTTGGGAGCCCGCTCCCCGCCCGCTCCAGGCGCCCACCCAGGCACCCGCCGGTGCCACGCCATCCCTCCAGAGTCGTTATTAGAGTCATTAAGGAGGGAGAGTCATTAGCGGGGAGTGAACGGGGAGGCGATGGGGGGCGTGGCCACCCTCCGGCGGCGGTGGGCGTGGCCGGAGGAGGCCCCGCCTCCCCCCTCCGCGCGCGGAGCGGAGCGGAAGTGCCGGAGTTGCCGCCCGCCGCTGCCGCCGTGCGCGCGGGGGAAAGTTGGGTCCCTGAGGGCGGCGGAGGGGGCGGCCGGGCCGGGCTGGGCCGCGCTCCCCCCCTTCCCTCCCTCCTCCCTCTCCTCCTCCCCGGCGGCGGCTCCGATGCGGCGGAAGCAGAAGCGGCTGCTGCAGGCGGTGGGGCTGGCGCTGGCCGCCCTCGTCTTCTTGCCCAACGTGGGGCTCTGGTCCCTCTACCGCGAGCGGCAGCTGGAGGGCGGCGGGGCGGCCGGCGGGGAGGGGGCCGCCGCCGCGGGGCCGCCGGGGGCAGCGGCCGGCGAAGCGCCGGTGAGTGGCCGCGGGGCGGGGTGGGGTGGGGTGGGATGTGGGGGGCTGAGCGGGTCCGTCCGTCTGTCTCCCACCCTGGTGTGCGTGGGAGGGCAGGCGCGGTGTGCGGGGGTGCTGCCGTGGGAGTGGGGGCGGCCGCCTTCCCCTGAGGACGGGAGGGTTGCGGTGGGGATGGGTGCACTCCGCTCCCCCGGTCACCGGAGGGACGCCTCGGCGGTGGCCCGGGAAGGGGGGGCGAGAAGCAGCAGGCGCCCCTTGTAGAGGAGGAGGTGAGGAAGAGGAGTCTGGGGGGAGTCTCCCCCCCTCAGCCTTCTCCTGAGGAAGGAGCTGCTTTTCTGCAGCTTGTGTCTGGGTTGGAGAGGAAACGCGAGTAGTTTCTTGGCAGTTGGCGGATGCAGAGATTGAAGGATCTGCTCGCCTTTTTTTTGGCCGAGCTTGGGGAGGAAATAAAGCGAGGTCTTTGCTTGTTGCTCCAATGAGTTAGGGTGGGGAGCTTGTCCTGTGCTTGCAAAGAGAAGGACAGGAATTCTGTCACCAGGGGTGCCCCTTCTATGCCATTTCTCTTTACCTGCCGTGGAAAGGTGTGGGGAACGAATGTCACCCATTTCCTCTGGGTCCCCACAGAACTTAGGGCAAGGATTGGCAGAAAGCACCAAGAGGAGCTTGAAGATGATGCCTGTGTAGTGATCCTCCTGTGGGAAAAGAGGAGCCGATAACTCTTCCCGAGAGGGGCAGAAGATTCCTGCTGGATACGTGGCTTGATGATATTGCAGCACATGACTGCATTCCTTTCTCGTCCCACTGGTGTAGTAGTACATTTAACAGACAAACCCTTCTGCTTTGTGTGCGAGACAGGAAGGCGAGATCACCCAAATGAGATGTTTGGAAGCTCGGTTTAGCTGCTTTTACTTTTGGCTACGTTAATTGCTTTATCCCCTTATGGGTTTGGCTTTGTACCATTAAGAACGATTGGGACTTGAAAGCTTGAAATGTCAGCGTGTAACTATCAGTTCAGCTGCCACTCTACAAGGCTCTGCTTGTTCAGAACCACTTAAAACTCTTAATTGTCTAAATCTTTACTGCCTTGGAGAAGGAAGGAAACCTACTATGGCAATTCCTGTTCTGAGGGAGAGAAAGCTCTCAAAAAGAGGTAGTTAAAGTGAGGCTGAACTCTTCCTTCCCTGAAGAAGTGTGTTGGGTTGTTTGGGTTTTTTTCCAAATTCAAGCATTTAGCACTAGTCTGTGTGTAACCATGGTCATATCCTTGTAATATCCCATGCTGGTAGGGAAAGAGGTCAGCCGTTATCTGCCATAACACATAAATTTGTAGCAGATTGTCAAACCTGCACAGAAATCCTTTTAGAAATACACATTGATCATTATGTGACTGGAGTTCCTGATGCCTTGCATTTCTGTTGGATGCAGAGAATCTATTTTGCATGAATGATAAAAATCAACCCCATAGTCCACTATTCCATAGCTTCACATGGTACGGCATTACGGCAAAATGAAGAAGATTCTAAAATCACCTCTTCCAGAGGTTATGAGGAGAAAGTTAGTAATTAGTCTTAGGAAGCTGCAAAGTTGAAGGTAGCAATTCTGGTTAAATCTGTAAGGGATGAAAAAATAGCAACAAGCTGACTTTTTATTTTTGGTCTTCCAAAATTGACCTTGTGCTGTGGGCTTTGGGTATCTGTAAGCCAGGCAGTTCCTATCGTGCAGTACATCACTGCTGATTTCTGTGTATGTTCAGTGTTCTCGGTGTTTAGATATCCCATATTGCCCATGTTGGACAGAATATTGACTCCATTTTTCTTTATGCCTGTTTAAAGTATGGCAGCTGTCAGTAAATTGAGATCTGCTTTTGTTTTGATGGTGTGTTGAGCTCGGCAGGAAACGCTTGTGTAGCTTACAGGAGAATTCGCAATAAAACCGCTCTGCACTTGTGTAAATCAAAGTTACTGGGTTTTAGGCTGAGGGTTTCATCTTCCGGTCTAATTAAGGTGGAGTTACAGGCTGCAATGGGTCTGTGAGTGAAGATATACTTGGATCATATGCCCGTTTCTTTGAAGGATTAGTCCCTGAAATGATAACTCTTGTTACATTGAGGAAGGGAAAACATATCCTAAAGAACAACTGGCCATCTTGGTAAAAATAATTTCAGATGAAGCAGAATAAAGACAAACCAAATGTTTGGGTTTCTTACTGTTGTCATAGAGTTATCTGCCAGCTGACTGCAGAGAGTTTCAGTGGTTACAGCCTCTCTTCCTTCGTCCTGACAAGCTTTTTGTATTACTAATGAACTTCCAGCTTGTAAATGAACATGCTGTTTCTCTGCTTGTTTGTGCAGCCATTAGATAGAGCTGACTTCTTAATACCAAAACTCTAGATGATAGGAGGCTATATCGTAAAAAATTATATTCATAGCAGTCAGAAAAGATTCTCCTCTGTTTCTGGCTTTAATTTGCCTTTTTGTGCAGGCTAGTCTTTGAATTGAGGACACTTCAGATGTGATACAGAATTGAGCTTTTCAATGAAATCTCTGTCCGGGCTCATTCTTCCTCTTTAAATGGTGTCTGCTGTTTCAATCAGTAATGTCATCTTTCAGAGTAACACCAAAAGGGGAGAAAAGGTTTTAAGAAACAGCTGAATTAAAGCTATAAAGCAATTCCTAGCACGTAGAGTTGAGATGCTAAAATTTTGAAGTTTAAAACCTCCTAGGAGTTTCTTTTGTTGTCTGTCTTGTGCTGCATGGTATCTTTAAAATGGCAATATATCAATGTGGATGATTTTGCCATATTTAATCTTTCTAGTGCCTGAAACAAACGTGTCAGAAAATTAAGCAATCAGAAGCTGTGTAAATATATTCTAGGAAAGATTATGCTAAATGATTTCTCCAGAAGTGCCTAGGCAGCTAATTGCTTCTGTATTTACATGTTCAGAGGAAACATTATGGTGACTGAAAATAATGTATTGCTTTAATAAGGTGAATTAAGACTCTGTTCTTTCCTTCTGCCTTTGGGTTTGCTCTTCCACAGCTCTGTTGGGTGCTTCTTGCTCTGCAGAGAAGGGATGGCCTTAAGTCATCAAGGTCTTGGCCTCAAGGTCGTGCTGCAGATCTCTTTAGAAAAGCTGGTGCATTGAGTTGCTCTTCACTACAGCTGCGTGCTCGGAAGTGTCCTTTGTCCTTGTGTACATACAGTTGCTCAGCGGACGATATGAACTAGGAAGTCCTTTTTTTCCTGGTGTATGTGACAGGTCTGGGTAGTGTCATGGCTTTAAATGGGGGTGATGGAATCAAGGTACTAAACTGTTTCTGCTGAGAGCAAAAGTATTAGCCTAGAAGCTTCTTACACATCATGATTGTAGTTTTGTTGCTCCCCGGTGTGCGTGTATCAGTATGCCTGTGTAATGCAGATTGACTTTTGTATCTTTTTCCTAGCAAACATTCAGTAGGTAAAAACCATACCATCTCTAGAAGGGAGAAAAAGAAGTGTAGCTATTCCCAGTTGTTGTGAATCTCCACTGTCTGCCTCAGAGGCTGTTGGGCACCCTCAGCTGAAATGTTCAGCTGCTGTGCAGAACTGCAGTAGTACGGGAAACACAGAGGAGTTAGTTTGTGGGAGAGTAGTTTACGCTTGGGCTACTGCAAGTGTTTACGTGGCTTCTAATGCTCTGCAGAGATACTGCTCTGTAGCAGCCTGGTCAGGCTGGAGATCCGCACTCTGCCTGATGCCTGCTGTTATGGGAATGTGGCATTTGAACTCGGAAGGATCCTAAGCTTGAACATCTCTTTCTTTGAATTGCCAACTAAAAGCATCGTAGCAAATTAGCAGCCTTTTATTGCATGCAATTTTATCTGATATGATGCATGCTTTATAGAGTCACCCTGTAGCTTGTTGTAGTAGTAATTTGTGCTCTGTAAATTCACTCTGGAACATGATGGAAGTATATAAATCACATAGGTGATTGTGTGGTGCCCTCTGCTGCCAGCTGGCTGAAGTGGGATGTACCTGCCTGCTGGGAGTTGTGAATGAGAAACCAATTGCAAACTTGTGATTGAAAAATGGTTTGCGGGAATGATCCTCTTGGAAAGTTTGGGATCCTAAGCTTTGCCTTTGGTGCAATTGAGCTTGAGGTTACCAGCTGGTACTGCTGAAAATGTAGCCCTGCTGATGAGCTGAGTGGGGAGCGATGCTGTGCTGTCTTCCAGGCTGCTGCTGCTGCTCCCATTCTCCTCGGCAGACAAAGATGATCGGCTTTGCCATTCTGACCTGGGGGCAGCTATGAAGCTGTCAAGGATTGTCAGCTTCACCTTGCAGCTGGTGAAAGCTAATCAGGATGAGGGTGGTTTAGCAGATTCTGCTGCCATGGCTGAGGAGGGACGAGAAGGGCTTGGGAAAAGTGAGAGGAAAACCTTTCTGCTGTCTTCCAGCCAGAGATAAAGAGAACAATAGACTTATCATACTTGGTGGGCAGATTTCCTCGGCAGTGAGACTGGTTTTTTCCTAGAACTTGCTACTGCTGGTGAACTCTTGAGTCCTGGCTCCTTGCAGACCTCTTGGAGACTGCCTCATTGGCAGTTGGATTTGCCAGTCATTTATCTGCTGATATAAAAGCAAACTTTCCAAAGTTTATTTTCATAAGCTAAGTGTAAAACAATTGGTATCTAAGGAATGAAGTACAAATGCTAGAGCTGAACAAACCTGTTTTAAATGAAGAGTGACTGATTTCCAGTATGGGCTACTCTAAAGTTGATCAGTGCCCTTGTGAAATGAGCAGGTTTTCCTTGACTAAGTAAGTGTGGAACTTGTTTCTGATTAGCTGTAGTGAACATGAAGTGGCTAAACCATCTCACAGTTGTGAAGTGCAAAGTAAAATTTGGAAAAAATGTTTATTAAGGAACTGGAGCTTTCGGTGGTCTTCACTCAGAGTCTCATTATTCCTTCTGATGATATTCACCGTAGTAGCAACAGAGAACTGAATGAACAAATGGCCTGTATTCTAGGTCTCCTACGCTGTGTGAAAATAAAAGGGTTTATTATACTTGCTCTTCCTTAGGGGGGGTTATCGTTATTGTGGAGCAGGTGCTCCTGTTATCAGACAAGTGGTTCTGTGTTTCGCCATTCAAATGTGCTCCCTATGCTGTTCTTAATAGCTGCAATGGTTACCTTTCTTCATGGAAGGAAGATTTCAGCAGGAAAACTTCTTGCCTCCTGGCATCTGGGCTACTTTTTATGCTGCTGGTGAAAACCATAATCACACAGCGATCTACAGAGCTGCATGTTTTTCCTGTATGAATATGGATCAAATCGTCAGAGACAGCAAGACTTAAGAGCAGCTACAGTTACAAATTTCCTGGCAGATATCTGCCATGCGTCAACTAAGTGGATGGATAAACCAATGGAAAGTGAGGAGTATAGGCAGAAAAATGCTATCAATCAGACTTAAAGTTATATGGTATCATATTCCACTCCCTCTTTAAATATAGTGTCACTATAAAAAGATAAAGAACTGCAGTTAACCTTCCTGTCACTTGTATCTGCTTCCCTGTGGAGCCAACTGTAACCTTGCTTATATTGTGTAAGAAGAGAACCTGCCTAACTTAAACTCTGAGGACATTGTTATCCAGATGTAAAAGTGATTCTGCACACAGCTCCTGTTTCTTTGCAGTCTTTTCCTACGCCAGGAGACACAGGCAGGTAGCCTTCAGCTTCCTTAGAGGAAGCAAAGAGCTGATGGGGCACGTTTGGAGTTTGTAGGAGGTATTCCACTGTGTGCTTGAAATATCACTAGAAAAAGGATATTGTGCTTCAGGAATTTGTTTTGATCCACTATGAAAGACAGTGTTTCAACCTGCTAGCTTGGGATCCTGTTGACTTTAGCAGAGTTGTCATTGGTAGTCTTTTATGGAGCACACCTTAACCAGAGTGCACTGTGCTGAGTCTGGTGGTACTTGAGGATGTTGTAAATGTTCATGTAAACAAGGCTGCTGTGATATTTACCATCAGAGGACTCTGCCCCTATCTACTGTCCATGATGTGTTCTTTGTATGTTCCATTCTGTGAACTCTGTAGAGTAACATCTGAGTTACACACTTCAACTTGTTTGATAGTAGCATGTGTGTAGACACAGGGAGAGATGTGGCTTCAGTGACTCTGTGCATATGACATATTTTAATAGTAATAGGTTCTCTCAGGTTAAATTACATGAGTGTATGTTTAGATTTTCTTCTGGATCACCTTTACTAGAAAACAGGAAAGGAATTTTCCCATAGCTGAATGGATTAAAAGCTGTCTATTCTGAGGGGATATACTTCTATGGCAAGCAGATATTAATAATTATTTAAATAAATGTTCATTTGAATATTATTTAAATGTTACTTTAGTCAGACTGAAGTAGATTGGGTTAAAGCTGAATAGTTACTTTTTATTAATTTTGTATCTATCTGTTCCTATTCTGCAATCGTATTGGGAAGGGGCTTTTTGCCCAGACTTGCTCTTTGTCTTAACCTTAGCTAATGTCCCTAGACAGAATGCTTTTGGTCAGTCCTAGCTCAGTTAGGACACCCACATATTCCTTCTGGATGCAGCTTGGACTGGGATTCCTCTGCTACTATCTAGGGAGAAATATAAAAGACATGCTGTCTTGATTTCAGGTCCCAGATTGTTTGAAAAACCAGTAGCTGAGGGTGGGAATTTTTAGCAGTTAACAGAAAGTGTGAATCTGTTCATCAGATTTCACAGGCTCCTGAGCAAATCCTGGTGCTCAAGTCACTTTCAGGAGTTTAACAGTATGATGCTTTATTTCCAAATCCAGGGAAAATAGCCCCCCCCCCTTTCTAGTTCTAATTTTTTATGTTCTACTTTTGGACTGCTTTTCATCTTATTTGTGATGAATACACTTTCAAATTCTCTGTTATTTTTTAAAGAGTTTACTTGTAATTTTTACCTTCAGATCTTCTTACAACCCAGGGAGCTAGGAAGGGTTGCTGGTCCTGCTTTATTCAACATGAAGCTTATCCTCTCAGTGGGAATATTATCTTTTCTATCAGTGTAACTGACACTTGTGGGGGTATATCCTGCATTTTGTGGCACTTTGGCCAGACGATGGATAGGTAACAAGGAAAAGGGTGTTTATCTACGCAGTTTTGTTAAGAATATAAGTAGTACTGGCTATCAAATTATGGCTGACTGTGCTTCTTCTGTTAGATTTAAAGGGTCTGGCAAATGACTGGAGAAAGCTACAGATAAGTAAATCAATATGTAGCACAGCAAGTTGCCAGGCAGCCCTCCTTTTTAAACACCTGGATAGAAGAGTAACTTCTGGCAGCTCTGCATTCAGTCCTGTGCAGCCCCTAAAATATAAGAAATATGTCACTTGATGTGTCTCTTTATTGTTCATAAACTTGATAAAGCTTTAAGGCGCAGCTTCAAAGAAGGGAAGTCTACTGTTTCTTGGTCTTTAAGTTTGTTTTCTTTCTAAATAATTAGCCCTTTTTGCAGTTCCTCCATTTTCTCTAATCTTAGCTCCTGGGTTAAAAAAGAGCTCTGAACTCTGTTATCCCAGTCATAGAGTTCCCTCTGATGCTGCTTCATGCCTTCCCACTTCGGTAAGTTTTCCTTCTAAGGTTGGTGACCATTAATGGCGTAACTTCTGTAGCTTACAAGAATAAAATATGTTATTTATTCTGCCAGACATTTTCTTGGAAACACAGTCTGTCAGCTATTGCGAGTAGTGTCCCTCCTGAGTATATTCAGAAAGCTTAAGGAAATGTCATCCAGCTCATTTCTAAAGTCTGTCTTCTTTAGGTCTTACTGCAACTCTGTCCAGGTCTCTGAACTAAAACACAGCTTTCATTAACTGTACCAACTGTACTGAGGTTGGTGGCGGTGTTGGTGGCACTGAGGTCAGGTGGTGTTCAGCAGACTTTCCTCTTTTGGAGGTGATGATACAAACACATGAACGTGTTGCCACCAGCATGAGTCAGGGATGAAATTCCTCAGCTCTTGGAGGTCTTACAGCTACAGTGGACAAGAGCACACTTTCAGGCAGTTACTAAACAGTAGCTGATGGCTTAAAATTTGCACCCTACAAAACTCGGTTTTTATTACTATATCTTTTGCTTTTCTGTAGTACTGGGTCAAACTGAAATTATAAACAGTTTAAACATATTATGAGTTTAAAATGGAAACCCTATTTTAAGTGAGTTGGTGTAACTCCTGTGGGTATTATGATTCTTTCCTTGGCCAGAAATAGAAAGCAAAGAAAACAGAGGAGGATGGAGTCAGTGAAGACTTGACTCCGTAGCACTGCCCAACCTGGTGGAGAAGTTCACTCAATGTTTATTTGGTGACTGTGTTTTCCAGTCTCAACTCCTTATTAATTTTTCAGATGTAATATTGTTTTCTTCTCAATTAGCACAAGTAGCAGAAAGCAACTTCTAAAAAAAGCGTCTTTCAAAAAGTGAATGCTGGCATCCATCCCTGTTCAGCTGAGCAGTGAGTTACCTCTGCAGCAAGGTAACTGATTTGTGTCTCCCCACAGCACTAATAAGTATTTATTGCATGTACATCATGCATAGCTGATGTAGCAGTGGCTGGACACATTTGAATAGAAAACTTGGCCATGTTCTTCGTCCTTGTAGTTCACAGGTTGACTGCTAATGTCAAACTTCCTAAAGGCATCTCAGGGTATTTTTTTTTTATTTTAAATGCACAGAAAGAGCAGTTGTATACTGAAATAATGACCAACCAAAGGGTTACATTTCAAACAAATGTTGAAGGGTGGGTTTCCAGGTACAAATAGTTGAACTTGTGTCTTAAAGTTGTATGTCTGTAAATGACCTCTGTCTTCCTGCTGTAGAGCTATTTGGTAATAAATATAAAAGATTGGTAGGAAAACAGTAAATCAGCCTGTCTCCTGCAAGAGCTTTCTGGATGCAGGAAACCTTCCTTCTTGTTTGACTACTCTCCCTTTCCAAAAATTTAAATAGAATGACATCTTGCCTTTGTTAGTCATAGTCTTGTATGGTTTTAGGGCTTTATCAGATCTTATCTGGCAACACTGTCAGCTGTCCCTCCTACATGCAGAGCTGCTTTGCTTCTACCCTCTTGAACAAGTGTTTTTACAAGATTAAGTTGTTACGAAAAGTTCTGCTCTGCTTGATCTCTAAAGCCTAAAATCCTTTGCTTGCAGTTAAGTGTGCAAGATAAAGGTGCCTTTTCAAAGGAAAGTCATCCTCTTCTCTCTCCATCTTTGCTTATGATTATTCAGAAGATCTAACATTTAAAACCTCTAGTAGCCAGTTTTGTTTTTTCTCAGTGGAAGATTACATAGTCTTGTCTTTGTATAAATTACCTTGTGTTCAAATTCAGTTGGGAAGTTACTTTTACATAGTTCATGATACTAGCAAGAAAACAATTTTTCTCCGTGATGGAAAAGAAGTAGGTTTTTTTCTTCCTTGAGTCTGCCTAATGTTTATCAGCCTTCAGATGAAGTCCAAAGAAGAAATTTTCACAGGGACTAGTAAGCATGAGCTGTTGCTTAATAAATAAAACAGGTGAAACAGAGTTTGAGTGTTCTTAATGTTTAGACCAAAGTTTTCAAAGATGTCTTAGAATGTGATGTTCTTTTGAAAAATAAGAGTCTTAGTAACTTTGATGTAGGGTATCATACAAAAATAACCCTACAACCAGGTCTGGCATTCCATAAGATTTTCTTTTTTTTTTTATTTTTTATATTATTCTTTTTAAGAGTGAGGAGCTCCTTCACTTCTGCTCAGACTGACTTTAATCTTACCTCTGCTTCCTTGGAAGTGGCTCTCTTTAGAGACTGTACTTTCAGCTCAGGTAAGTAAAAGCAAAATATGTTCCCTCACTAAAGAAAATCAGAACCCCAAAAGCTATATAAATGCAGGCATACCTATGTTGTAAAAGGCTTCAGTTAGAAAAGCAAGTTATTTTCTGTAATATTACAGAAGGTCACTTAAATGTAGCCTGACTGTCAGTTCATGTTAGCCACTACGTAACAGGATTATTCTGGGTCTCAAAAAGAAGTGAACCCTGTGATTATCATCTGTCTTCTCATTTATCTTCCAGGTGGCTTGTTGCCAGGGTTCAGTGTATGATAGCCAGGTAATAAGGAATAACCCTCTTTTTCCATTCCTCCGTGTGTTAGTTTTGCTGATCCACCAAATACAGTCTGGACTGTTGCTTCTCTTTGGTTCTCAGGCTGCGACTTACTGTGTTGGAAATATCTAAAACTCTTACTGATGTTTTGCTCTTGCATGCTGCCTCTGGTTTTTGTGTGTGTGTGTGGCTGTTTTGGAATCTGATTCAAGGTACTAATTTAGCCTGGGGGAAAAAAAAGATCTCCCTTCAGAAACCCAGCATCTGTTTACAGGTCTTGTTCGCAGCAGCAAAGAAGTTATATTGGTGCAATTAAAGTGTTTGGAATGAAACTTCTCAAAATTATTTTGCTTATCTCATTCTGTGGGTATGAAAGTAACCTGCAAAAACATCTGCAAAGTATTGGAAGACCTGGGGTTTTGATATAGAGAGCAGCACAGTGTATTTAGGTATACCTACGGAGAGCAGAGGGCTATCCAAGTTGTCATTGTTGCCGTTTTCCTGCTGCTGTTGCTGGTTCTTTGGGAATGTGGTTCTTTCCCTGTTCTGCCCCAGATTGTTTCTGACCTTCAGATGTGGGTTGTGTGCTCTGCAGATGGGGATGTGGAACATTGGAAAAGTTTATCCGCAACGCGTGAAGGTCCTGCTTGTGTTGTCCTTGATTTTGATTGCTCCAGAGTATCTGTGTGTAACAGATAATAGGTTTTCTTTTGCCATAGTTTCTGCAAATAAGAACTTGGGCCAGCTGATTACAGAAAAAGAGTCCTTGGCAAAGCAATTACAAACTAACAAGAAAGCTTCTCGAATCTTAATCTGTGCCAAGACTCTTTTCCCTGCGTTTTGGCCAAAGCTGTTATCAGAATGAACTAATACTGGTTACCACGGGTGAAAGGCCTAAGCTCTGGAAGCAAGTGATGTCTTGTGGCTTTCAGAGTGATGATATTTCTGCTACGAGCAGTCTCTTAGAAAAATACATCTGAGAAGCTGTGAATTGATGCACCTGAGCAGAGAACACCAGCATTGTTGGTAAATTAGGCAGGAATTGTCAGTCGTGTAAAAATTCAAATACTGGCTTAACCTGAAAATGTTAAAAGAAATATAAAGCTACAGATTTTCTCTCTGGATATTTGAAAACAATAACAAGTCGTCTGAAAACTTGTTTTTTCAAATTATTTCTAGAGGGTATGAGTTTTCAAGCCTAATGCAGTGAAGTCTATTTTTATAGTCCTTGAAAACAAAACCTGACAGACCATATTTGCCAGCACTTACACTACTCTAGTGACAGTGCTGCTTTTTAAAGCATGCCAGAGGAAATGCTCTGTGCTGGAGCATATGTCAGTGATTAGTGGGACCAGTGCTGCAGGATGAAGGGGAAGAAATATGGTTGTGTGTAGAAAAAGCTGAATGGACAGAACATGAGAAATGTAGCGGTTTATGGATTGGTTTTACAGTAGAAATGGAAAATAGTTATTTTTAGGGTTTTCTGTATGTAACTGACAGTCTTCCAAATCAGTTGAGGTTTAACTGAGAGGACAACTTTGCATGTTTCCCTTAATTTCTTCTTCGTTTAGAAAACTGTTGCCCTGTTTGTTTGTTTGAATCTATCGCTGTTCATATAATGCAGAGTGAACTGAAAGCCCTAGAAAGCCAGAGACTTTGGTACCCAAATCTTTTTATGGATTTAGACCTAAGAGATTTAGGGGCTCGGGCTGAGTGTGATCCTTGGGAACCAGCCAATCCTCTCCAGACCTGATATCCTGGGTCCAGATTTCTTTCCAGTCAAGTCCCTGGGGTTCATGCTCACCTTTTGCTTCTGAGTAGCTCTTGCTGCCGCTTTCTTCTTCCTGAAGCCCAGTTGCCATCCCTATCATTGGCCACTACTTGTCAAGGTAGCTACAGCACTCAATTGACTTTGCCTTCCTGCTTTGACTATGCAAAATAGCAAATAACCCCTGCTCTGTGTTTGAGAGGAACAGGCATCAAAACATGCAAACAGGTATGAGTGTTTGATTCTTAAGTGATACGGAGTCTACCTTAAGCATAAGGGCTATGCACCTAAGACCTGTCAAATCAGAGGCCAAAAGCCTGTCTTACCAGTTGTTTTAAATTTGATCCTGCAGATGCCTACAGACCTTACTCAAGGACATAGACCCCACTGTGGGAATAGCAAAGCTGTAAGTTGGGCTGCAAGATGCACAGCACTGCAATAGCAATGTTTCTTGTAGATTTAGCCCTTGACATCCTAGATGTAGTCATCACTCATCATGCTGTAAAAGATGTTCCCCCCCTTACCCCGTTCTTCATATCTTGTCAGTTACATTGAAGTACACCAAAAATTTTCTATTCGGTATAAATGGAGCAAAATGAAAATGTCCTGGTCCCTTTATCACAGTTGATATCTGTATTTGAGCTTTGCTAGTATTTGTTTATGAAAACTGCTTGTTTTCCCCTCTGAAATCTCTTTGTCAGAGCAGCTCAATACAGTTTAGATTAAGGGAAGTCGCAAGAGGCTAGAGAATCCCTGAAAACTAGAAAAAGACTTTATTAGACAGCTATGTAGCATTACTTTGCTAGTATCAAAATTAGACTGCTACTTTTTGTAGAGTAGACATTTGGCTATTAATATTTAAAGAAATAATGCAAGAAGCCAAGTTATTTCCAATTAAATCCAAGTTATGAAATAATTGTTTTGAGTTTGCTACAGCTGTGACTTGCCAGTCTTACGCTTTTTTTGTGTAAGATTTTTCCTCGCAGTGAAGTGTTTTTAAAGCTATTTTATGTCTGGTTTTTGCTAGCCTGTAAAGTTCTAGCTTTTGAGTAACTCTTGAGGTAATTAGAAAAACAGAATTAAATTCTTTGGGCCCTTTAGGAAAAAATGATGGCTTCCTGAGGATTGATTTTTATATCTATAGCATGCAGGAGGCTTAGTCAGAAATCTGCAAGAAAGTAAAGCAACCAAAGAAAGACTGCTTCCCATAAAGTAACATCAACTGAAAGTATATTTATTTTCCTTCCCTAAAGCTGCTTTATAGAAAATGCCTTAAAAATTAGATTGTTTGCTGGTACTCTTACCGAAAAAAGCAGCTTCTCAGCAGTGTAATAATGTGATTTTATACCGTGTCACAAATATTGCACAGCATTCTGAAAGGGACAGCTGGGTTTTCACTGGTGACTGAATCCATTATTTAAAGATCTTGGACATTTTCAGTCTTCTAATGTGTGGTGTTTCTCTAGCTTTTGTAGTTGGTTCATTCTTGACTCTGCAGGCATGACATTTCAGGATCCAGTTTCTTCTTCCTTAGCTTGTCAGAACTGTGAAAGGATCTGACTTTGAAACCTTGATTATTTTTAATCTCTTTTTAATTCCTTACAAGTGTTAAAGATCTAAACATCTAAGAGGAGCACCGGCTTACCTCATTTGTGAGTCACACCTGCACAATAACAGGATGTCTTCAGCAAAATGTTTTCAAACTCGCTGAAGTTGGATCCATTAGTAATGGGTTCACGTGGGTTTCTGGCTGTATCTGCAGGTACATTGTAGGGGATTTTTTAGCAGAAAGGTTTGTACAAACGGCTCTTTAAAAGATTGCTGCTCCTGGGTGGCAAAGGCAAGGCAATGGCTCTGACTGGAAGATCAGCAGTTGGAGCACGGTGTTCATCCCTCTTCTGATGGCCACCTATTGGAAGCTGTTTCTCTTTCTTGTGAAGTGTTGTGATGCACTGTGAAGGTAGACCTGTCTATTGACTCGAGGGATCTCCTCCTTCAGGAGGTGAAAAAGAATAACAAAGAAAACTTTTTTCCATCCCATTTATAAACTTTGTCAGCTTAACACAAATGAGTTTGGGCATGTGTTCAGTGCTGCTGGATTATGCAGTTAAGATTCTGGTCTGGCTTCCTAAATGAGAACAGTGTGTAACACATCACTATTCAGTGTGTGTGTGTAATCTGTTCTTGGTTCTGTGCTGTGTGCTGTCAGCAATAAGGTCAGGAATTAAATAAAAAGGAGATCAGTTCATGCACCTGGATCTTATTTGAAATCACAGTGTACAAAGCTTCTAAAGCCTCTCAAAATTCTCAGCGGCTCCTCAAAGAGGAAGCTGGTTGGCAGAGAAGCCCCTGAAAGCTGCTTGGCTATAGACTGCTCTTAAAATTTAATGAAATATAATCCAACATTTTTAATTGCATGTCTGGGCTTATGAATTTAATGTTGACTTCAGCAATTCTGCTTTGTACCTAATGGGGCTAAACTCTTTGTGTAAGAGTTTACAACTCCTCCAAAAGATGTTAATCTTAAGAAATACTAATACTTGAAAAAGCAGGGAGGGAGAGGCAGCAGTTGCAAAAATATCACCTGGTTTCTTAAAGCTCCTGAAGTTTTAAGTGTCTTTTGTTGTTCAAAGCAATCTTAGCTTTAGCTTTCATTATGAAAATTTCCTCCTCACTAGTCTTCAGAATGGCTTGAACAACCTACAGTAAGTATGTAAGAGATTACTGTGGTCTGCAGCCAAAGTAGTGGAAGCTTTAAACAACGTTCTTCAGCAAAAGAACTGCAGAACAGCTTTCCAAAGGGATTTATTGTACCTCAACCAGCAGCCACAAATGCTGGGTTGTATCCCCTGAATGCTGAATGTTTGAGAAATGGTACAGTTTGCAGCAGGCGCTAAGCCAGGAATTAGTTTAGATATATCCCTGTCACATAATGCTACGTACCATCACTTCAGTCAGTCCTGCAATATTACAGGTTTTTGCTTCTTTGCTGTTGGCTTCTGCTTTCCAACTCTGCTTGTGAGAGGTGACAATACGAGAAAGCAAAGAATGCTGCGGGGACATTTATCCTCTGACTGCTGCACATGAGATCTTTGTAATTCATGTTTGGTTGAAGGGTAAGCGGGGAAGATTGTGTTATTCCTTGGATAGTCAAACTGTTAGAGTTTTTCTCTTATGCCTTTGGTGCATAGAGTAGACTCACAGAATCACTAGGTTGGAAAAGACCTTTAAGGTCATCAAGTCCAACTATGTGCCCAGTCTGAAATAGGGTGCTACTTCAGAGATTCTTGCTTCTCACGGTAGTTTACATTCAGTAGCATATGACAGTAAAAGAACTGATGTAGTTCTTGGCAGTCGAGTCACATATTCCTTGACTGCAGGAGAATCACTGACTGTGCCCCTTTCCAGCTGCATGGGTCGAAGTGGCAGTGAGACTGAATGTGCTTCTCTGGGGCAGTGGACTTCAAGGAGCAGAGGAAGTAAACATCCATTTCTTCATCTTGTCCCGAGACAACGTTCTGTCCTAAACCCAGTTGGCAGAATGGGCCGCATTGAGCAAAACACTGGGCAATAGCTCTAGCAAGGCTGATGTTTTTGTAGCACTAGACAGCTGGCATCCTACGGACCTGATGCAGCGCTTGACATGACTATTAATCTATGTTAATGAGATTGCTTGAGTGGCCTTAATTTTTCATTGTGGAGTCGGCAAGGTGGATGCTTCGAGTCTGTGGGACAATATGCACTCCCCAAGGCACCCACCCAGCTCTAAGGTGGGAAGTGTGTTCTGGTAGAGCTGGTTATTGCTCAGCTGAGGCAGGAAGTGCTTGCACTAAAGCTACAGTCTTGGAGGTAATGGGTTGTGTGTCCTCTCTTGTTTGTCACAATGGGTTGTGTGTCACAATAACTCTGGTGTCTCTAATGATCTACAGCTTGAAATGGAAAGAAAATGTCTATCATGTAAATGGTTTTATTTTGTGTATATATAACACAAACTAAACGTTAAGATGCTTTGGTAACTTTCAGTGTAATGTGCCATCTAGAAACAGTGGTTTCAGATGGGCAACTTTCAGAAGGAAAAAGGTGTCTCTGCTGTAGCTTTTGCTGCTCCATCTTTAAGTTTCTGTTGCTAGAAGGAGACCTGCTGTACTTTGGAAAGGTTATAGTTGAAAAAAGTTACAAAACAGCCCCCTAGCAGTGTATGATCTCAAAATAATCTCTTGGGAACTGCACGTACTTGATGGACATTTCAAGACATAATCCTTCTCTAAAGAATAAAGGAAAGTTCACTGGTATCCAGACAAAGATCCTTTGGTCATCTGGACTTGACTTTGGTGGTGTCTGCTGCTTGCTTGTGGGTGAGAAGTGCTGTCTGAGCTGTGGATATAAGGTACCATGCAACATATTTTAGTAGCACTTAAGCTCCCTTGACCTAATTCGCTTGCTTTTCTACTGGAGCACGGATTAGCAGTGGTTTGCTAGTGTAAAAGTAAGTAGCAGTTAATTCCTGTAAGTCAAGTCCTGTATGACTGTAACTTGGGGAATGCCATCTTTTTGGAAAAAAAACCAGGGTAAACTCCTCGAATGAAGGTGATAAAGGATAGACGGGGCTGATCCTGGTGCCAAATACTGACATGGCAGGCAAATTGCTTGTTAAGACTTGGATAGTGAGGTTACTTCTGACTGCTGCTTTCCTTCTCTAAGTCATGACTGATCTCAACTCTTAGCCAGAACAAGCTTCCTTGGAGGCCTTAACACATTCCACAGGATTCCAGATTGTTCTGAAAAGACTTTCTAAATGCTGTCTTAATTAAAGATTTCTTTAAGTCAGAATTAACTTATTAAAATGTTCCAGGCATTTTCTAGAAGTCTTTGAAAGCTGACTGTACATTCCTTTCAAAGTTGATCTCCTGCCTGTTATGGGTCACAAAGTATTATTGTGCTGCTTGTGGGTTAGAGATAAGTTCAAGCGTACAATTATTTTTTTTCTGGTGTCAGTTTGCCTTTTTGTGAACTGATACTGCCATTGAGTCACTCATAAGGATTTTGCAATTTCTCAATTTCTTAGTTGTGGTACTTTAAGCAGTAATGGAAAAAATGTCTAGTGTTCCTAGGAGTGCATTTCCGAAATCCCTGGGTATGTCAGACTGTCTAACAGCCATCTAAAATGCTTTTGTTTTGTTTTGCAGAACCTGTGGCTGCTTCTAAACACTGGATAATCATACGTGATATGATAGGTTTGGTACTTTACAGAAAAAATGTGCTGTGTGGAGTTGTTGGCAGCTCACACACCTGTGGTGCTCTAAGTATTTCATACACTGTTTATGTGATTTGAAGATAAAAAGTGCTTAAGAGATGTGCCTTTAAAGACAAGTTGCCCTGTCCTGGGTCTGTCCCTACCTGGCCCTCTGTCTGTGAGAAGAGGTGGTTGTTTGCCATTAAAATAGTGATTAGAGCCTCAAACCTAAACCACATCATCATGACCTTTTCAGATATGCGTACCAACATGAACTGACTTCTGTTGGACTGTGCTTCTGATTTGGGTTTTTAATTAGGGTTTTAGGATGTCAAAGATATAGTCCAGCTAGCTGTATTCTGCATACCTAACAGAAAAGGCTGTGTTATTGGAGGGAAGTGAATTTCTGTAACAGTAAAGAAGAGTTCTTAGCTTAAAAGATGTGTTTGTAGGAGAGCTCAGTCTGCTCTCTTTCCAAATCCTTTTTCCTTGTATTTTGTAGGTAGTTGGAGGAGCTAGTGGCTTCAGTAGAGTTGTCACCTTTCCTGGTCAGTGCAGTTAAACTTCTGCAGAAGGTGATGTTCAGTCTCCTGTTGTTCAACTGGCATTAGTAAAACTTGGCTGCTGGTTTGAAGATGAAGTCAGGGCAGAGGCGTCTTTCTGAGCTTGCAATTGGCCTTTGACATTTCGCTTCTCAGTTCTATAAAGTTGCAAAAGGTTTAAAGAAATAAAATCAGGACCGTGTCAGTTTATGTTGCTTCTGCTGGGACCCAGGAGCAGCTGTTGAACTGCTCATTGAATTGATGTTCAGATTCTGACTAGAAATTGCAATACCACGTTAGTCTAGAACCCAGCCTGAAAATAAATGTGTGGTTATAGGGAACTCTATTTCATGTACACCAGTACAATAAGGGAAATCTTAATTCTTTTCTATTTGTTTTGCAATCTTCTGATGTATTAAAAGCCACATAATTATCCTTACTAAAAGTTCTGCGGGGGGAATGGATGACTGTCTCCCCATTTGCTGTGCAATTACTGTTAAGTAACAGGAAAGCCTGCTAAATGGTCAGTCAGCAAAAGCATTACTGGGAAACTACGTGGCTATTGAGCATATAAAAGCTGAAGACAAATTTTGAAGTGTGGTTTGTGTTCTGAAAGAAGGATGGGAGGCAGTTCTTATGAACTTTGCACTGAGATCAGACACTAAGTAGTGAAGACAAAAAGTGAGTCCGTTAATCTATGGGACTGAGGAAGACATTTCTTTCTTAAGAGAACAAATATGACAGGGCTATTTATCTCCCTTAAGTTTCCCAAGAGATGTGAACCCAAAATATATTGCACTCGGTCTCTTCTATCACTGTACTAGATAATTTCTTTGTAAAACATCTTACCCAGAGAGGTCAGTTTCCCAGCACAACCCTTGCTCCTCTGTTTTTAAAGCACAAGGTTTGCCTTGTTTGTGAGAGCACCACAGGTAAAAAGAGATTTAGAGCTGCTTGCATTGAAAAGACGGGGCAACAACACAGTTACTTCTCTCTGACCCACAAAACAACACATATTGGGAAGGTGTGGTTGGGGAAGGTTTAGGTAGTTTTTGGGGCACTGCACTGCAATCTGAAGCACAAATTATGTGTTTATTCAGGGGACTTCCACTTGCAATACATCATTCTCCCAGCACTCTGGACTGTCTGCAGGGGTGTGGGGCTCTTTGCTTGTAGATGACAAGATTGTGCTGAACATTTGCTGTTTGTTTTGAGTCGGACACACTTACCTGCCTCTTGGGCAAGTTGTTGCAGTTGGCTTCAACCTTTCCATACAGGAATGCCTGTTTGGGCCATAGGAACAGCTGAAATAGCTGGTTTTCCAGAATGCTTTGCTTGAGTTATCTCTAAAGCCAAAGCAATAGAAGGCTTTTTAATACAGTAATTTGGCATAAGCAAATGCAAAGTTAGGCAAAGCACGTTGAGCTGGTGGCAGTTGAAGTCTTTTATAGAAACATTCCATAAAGGAAGGTAGAGGCTTTCCAGAGTGCCCTGATTGCGGCTGGCTGCCCGCACAGCACTGAAACTTTGCCCCTCTTGTATTGCCTTGGTGCTGGTGTACTTGTATCTGTGCCCTTATATATAGCTCAAGAACCTTAGGAGCAGGAAAACACTATCCCTTTGTTTGAATGCCTTTCTCTCAAAGAGAATGGAAGACCTGGTTCAAAATTCAACTTCTGACTGGATCAAAATCCCTGCTGTCATTCATTTTATTTGAAGTAGTAAACTGCTATTTATTTGAGATGAAGTTTAAATTTACAAGCCACAAAGTAAATTACTCGAGAGGGGATGTTGTTTTGTGTACCTGTAGTGGTGATAACCTGGATAAAACAATCACAGAAAACTTATTTCTGGGGAAGAAGTGAAGGGAGGTATTCTGGCTATGGCACTTCTATGATAACTTCTGGAGCTTATATTGCTTACTAGAAAGATTTTTGGATGTTTGACTGGTACAATCAAAACCATCTGGATTATGAGAATTTTCAGGGTTCTTTTAAAAGCATTTTTTAAAAAGCCCAAGAAGTCCAATTAGTAGAATTCAATTCATAGAAGTTTAAAAATTAATTGTAAGTTACCTTATGAAATATAGATCACTTGAGACTAAACTAAGAGCAAGCATATGGTCCTGATTTTATTTTTTTTTTCCTTCAACACTGGCACGGTACTGAGGCCAGACAACTTTATTTTCCTGATGTATTATAACCAGCTGCAGATGTTTTAGGCATTATCACTTCTAAATGGGCTTTGACAAATGTCTCCTGGAAGCCAGCAGCTCTAAATCTCACATGCAGTGTATTCTGAGGAAATGTAGAAAATAAAGTCTTAAGAATTAAACGTTCAGTGTCTGAATCAAGAAAATTTACTTTCTGCCCTTGTCAGGGGATTTGCCAGCTGAAAGCATTCTTTTGCAGGACATGCACAGAAGTTAGTTGGGCCAGAAATGGAACAAATACTGCCATGGATGGTCTTGCATGGTATGTTATATACTGGCCCTCTGTTGCTACTACTGGAGGATGGGCACTTACTTCAAAGAGTACTTCCACATATATCTAAATACTGAAGTGAAATTTATAACAGGTATGCAACTTTTCCGGATTAAGGCAAAAAAACCCACAGAATATGTATTTGAATATATGGAAGCTTTGTGTTTCGTGCATTGGTGACAACAGCTTGGGCCTCTGCTACAGAAACTTTTGTGGTATTTCAGTTACTCTGTTCAAAATTAAAGAACTTTAAATGAAGATCTTTTTGTGCTTTTTGTCTTTGCTGCATAGCTTTGAATTGAACACTTGCCAAGAAGGAAATCTTCATTATATATGTTTGTGTGTATATATATCTGTATTACAAAATGTTACTTGCATGTTCAAATGTATGGCTTTGGGGTGGAGAAGGACTATATGATTATTGACGTGGTTCATCAGGTGTCCTTGACTTCCAAAATTCAGGCAGCTTGATTCATCGTTACATAAACCATTCACTTCTTTATCCACACCCTGAGAGAGTTTGGGAAAATATCTGGGCTTTGCTGTAGACATGTTATTAAAACGTGATTCACTATGCAGCCCCTGGAGATCTGGGTCTGGTCACATCATGAGGAGAGAAAGGAGACATCCTGAGAGGACAGGCTGAGTGTCTAAAGGCTCAGTGCTCAAAACTGTAGGTAGGGATGTGCCAAAATACACTGTAGGTAGGGATGTGCCAAACAGGCAATATGCTTGATAAGGATTGTTTATACGTTAGCAGTTCATCAAGTAATGGTGGTGCTACTTGTTTGAAATTGTAGAGAGCTTTAAAGAGAAATGGGTATTCCTTAAGTTTTGTCGGTAGCTTTCTGTGCAAGGACTTTTTTGGTAAAAAATTGCTTCAGAAGAAGGTATGTACCTTTACATATAAAAGCTACTATTGCATCCAATTTGCACTACCCAGGGCAGGCAAAGGGAATCTCCTGGCCTCTGTGAGTTACCCCTGAAGAGCCTTCCTCCAGCTTTGGACCAGTCTAAATATAAGGCAGCTTGTGCTCATTGAAATCCCCGGAGTCTGCCTGGCACTGGGGAGCCATTCCAGGAGCAGATTAGAGATGGCAAGCAGCAATGGGTAACTGCTTGAGCAGGGACCCGCAGGCTTTGCTTGGAGGGACATGGCACACTGCCCTGCAGCGGGGAGCCCAATCGAGCAAATGCAAGTCTAATGATTTGGATTTTGCTACTTCACATTAGTGTTTAAAACTGCTTAGATATAATCCTCCCAGCAAATCTCTCCATGCTTTGGGATGGCGAACGTTCACTGCTGCACACTGATTTTTTAAGCACGAACTGGTTATACTGAATTCTTGTGCAGCTGAACAAAGGCTTTCACTGATGCCTGTCAAAGAGAAGTTTTCGTGTTTGATGCTGTTTGTACAGGAGCATAAAACGGTTCTTTGTATCGATGTGCTATAACAAATGAAACATTCAGCCAAAGGTTTGGTTTTGATACTTGCCAGTTGTGTAGTGACTCTGGAAAATCTGCAAAGTGGCTGCAGAGCTACTGGTTGTGTGTCTTTAGTTGGACACGTTTTCTTATCTTACAAATTATTGTTAAAAAAGTTTCCATTGAGGGCTGCTGTTCATAATATCAATCTTTTCTTAGAGGTTGCTCTCCAGAGCCACAAAAGTTTTTTTCCCCAGTAACCCAGGATGTTCCCACTAGCTCTGGAACTTGCTCTGGTTTCTTGCCATGACCAGAAAAAAAAATCTCAAAGACAGTATATGCCCTTCAGCTGCAGGTATCTTACCATACTTATGCTCAGAGGTCTCTTCTCTGTACTGTGTATGGAGCCTGAAATCCTCGCATTTCTGACTGAAAAGACAAGCCCCTGTTCATTTTGTGAAGCATCACTCAAAAGCATGCAGTATTTTTGTGCAGCACTTGGAAGATTGATGTAAATACTTTGAGATCCATAGTAGCTATGAACTTTGGCTTGCATCTTGTAAGGAAAAGAAAATGATCTTACCTTTAATAGAAACTAGCAGAAAGTTGGCTTCTATTTAACTTGAAGGAATTTGGGATGGTTTCTCATCCCTGTGGTCTAAATGGAACATTTTGGCTTGCCCAAAACAGCTGCTGCTTTTTGAAAATGCATTTAAAGGAATTCTGGAGGTCGAAGTATTTGATTTTCCCACATCACCACCACGTACAATAGTTTCTTCATACTTTCCTTTCTTGGATGAAATATTTAGCTTACTGTAGTGAGAGCTGCTGCACAAGTTGTTCAGACAGTCAGAATAGTTCTTACTAAGGATGGAGGATTAAACGATGAAGGCTTTTAACTACATGAGCATTGGGGTTTTTTTGCATGCGGTGATCTTTCTGAAGCTTGCAAAGAAGATTACTTTAATAGACCGGTGTTGCTGTGGAGTCATTATTGTTTAATCAGGATCTTCTTTGGCTGTCACTGAGATTAAAATGTTAGCACGGGCTCGATGCAGTTCTGAGAACTAAAGGAAGTGCCTGTTTAAAGTTTTATATAGGGAAGGTGATTTAAATTGCAGCAACCAATTAGATTTGGCTGTTTGGAGCTGTTAAAAATAGGTGTACTAAGCAGCCAGAAATGTGTTGAATTTCCCACCTACTAGTAAGCATTTATTGATTCCTTTAAAGCTGGCACTGAGGTTTCCCATCTCTTTTTACAGAAGCAACTTTCTGCTTTAGAAGGTTTTTAACCTCTTTGGTTCAATAAGCCTGAAAGTTGAGAGAAAGTAGAGACTGATTCATGTTTCTGTATGAGGGAATAGGAAAGTGTGAGTTTGAGTTTGCTAGTGGT
Source organism: Scolopax mira (assembly GCA_004320125.1). Classification (NCBI taxonomy): domain Eukaryota; kingdom Metazoa; phylum Chordata; class Aves; order Charadriiformes; family Scolopacidae; genus Scolopax; species Scolopax mira. The sequence continues at coordinate 45,161 of BJBW01006562.1, forward strand.
AGAAATAGCAGGAAGAATAGTAAATTAATTGCCTGAAAATGCCCTTCTTTCTGACTAGTAATGATCCAGTAACCAAGCAGTATATGCTAAGGAGGGCTTTGGCACAAGTTGTCTGAATAACAAGCAATTTGATGATCTTGCCCCTGTTTTGCAGCTTACTTCCCCCTCAATTGTACTGGTATGGTTGGGTGGGGACCTTCTTTAAACTAGATTGATGAGACAAGCTGGATTTGAAACAAGAAAAAAGACTTTTAACCGGGCTTTGCTCCCAAAGGTGATGACTGTAGAATAGCAGTGTAATTGAGCAAACTGTTTTTGCTGAGCTGTGTAGAGGAAAAAGACTGTTGGTCTCACCTGTTCAAAGAATCTGCAAGGATTTACTTCAGACTATGGACAAATGTGTCAGGAGTTATCAATCTAAGATTAATTTTACTTAAAAGTACATAATAAAACAAACAAAATCAAGGCCGCTGTGTGAATTGGAAAATAATTCCACTAAATTGCATGTATTAAGAATCTTATTTTTTACTTTTGGCAAGACTGACATCTCATTACAGTAAGTGTTATGGTCCTTCCTCCTCCTAATGTAATTTGTGAAAATCCAGTCCTACATAGGCTGCTTCTGAACAGCTGTCCTAAATGGGATTACTGAAACATTGGCATTTATCTGAGCTTTTTACTTTTATCATTCATAATAGTCAGCTGCTTTGGCTTATGCTTTTGGGGATGGTGAACTTGTCTTACTTCATTGCACAGTGATAAATTTATGGAAATACATAAATATTTCCTAATCTGGGAGCATCATACGGACACTTAAATCTTGAAGTCTCTTTGCTTGTTACTTTTAAGTTTCAGGAAATGTTCTTAGAAGTAAAAAGGACTAGTTCACTTAACGTGTGGCTCCTGGAGTTTTTTATGATATGAGGCATGGGAAAATAAATCTGGTTGAAAGCATCTGTGAAGTGATACTGAGAGAGAAGTAGAAGCTTGAGGAAGGGTGAAAGTATTTCATTGCTCTGTCTTCATGTTGAAGTGAATTTAGATACATCTGAAAGACCACTCTGGTTGGCAACTTGCTCTGCAATAGCAAGGCTGACTTTAGTATGTGTTAGGTATGAATTATGAAGTGATCCAAGTCCATATTCAGTGTGCATCTCTTAATGGCATAAAGTTATTCAAAGTTGAGTTGTTTCCTAGCATTAAATGCCTGGCATATTTATGATTTTTTTGCCTTTCTTGCAAAGGTGGCAACTTTCACATGTAGCATTTTCAGAAGGCAGTTGCTTTTTTTATATTGCCTTAAAATATGTAGCTTGTCTCCTAGTGGTCTTGCATGTGCTGACATCCAAACCTAGAATGGTATATGTATTTAATGGTTTTAGTCTGAGATTGAGACTAACATTCTTGGGGGAAAAAAAAAGCTTGCCATGTGGCATCACATTCCATGATCTCATGGGGAGAGATTGCTCACAGGCTCAGGTGTGATGCTTGGACCTGTGATAAAACCACAGGCTGACTTTGGTTTGGGCTAAACCATCTGTCTACTTATTACTATTAGTTTTATGTGGGGCTTTTTTTCCTGAAGCCAGCCTTTCTCTTGCAGTTCCACATTTACTTAAAAAGCCATCTTTCTTACCACAGCCTTTATCTTCCACGCATCCTTTCCTTAAGAGCAGCACTGCAGAGATGATGTTTTCCACAAGAGGTTAGTTGATTAAATGCTATGACAAATTATTACAGCTACTTGAAAGCAGTTGCTCTTGTCTTTAATTTTACAGTGTCAAGTTACTCTGTCTTAAGTAAGTGCCCAAACTCTGCAGGTCCCTTTTATAGAGGTCATTATATGTGGCTTACCTGTAAACATGCCATCCCCCTAAGCCCTTTCCTTTACAGAGGGGAGCGCAAACCTTACCTGCTGGAAGGCACTTGCTGCAGGAGATGGTCACCAGGCTGTCAAAAGCAATCTTTATGGGCAGGCTGGTCTTTCACAAGGAGATGTGTTTACAGAGCATGAAATTAACATTTTTGCACAGAGGCAAATAATTGCTTACAACGGAGACTTTAGTAGCAGATTTGAAGCTTGAATGATTATTAGTAAGGTCAGATGGAGCACATAGTGGTGTCCACCTCCTGAGCAAAGTCATTCAGAACTTTTTAGCTGTTCATTTATGCTGGAAGGGCTCAAGCTATTGTAATGCATGCCTTGAACTTGTCACTTTTGGTAAGAACTTGTAATAATTTGTGCCGCTATATCTGTGTTTGTGGTATGGTTCCTTCAAAATCATGGAAAACTCATTTTTTGACTTGCAGAAAGAGGTGTTAACCCCCCTTCCCATCGTTTTAGTCTTGAATTTTTATCTATTATCACTCTAGCAATGGCAGGATTTTTAAGGAAGTGTCTCTGAAATGGGCCATTGTCACAAACGAAAGGGTTCTTTGTGAAAGCTTTCTGTGGTCAGGAGATGGGTCTAAAGGGCCAGTAGGTCTGGGATAGCGTTGGCTGTCCAGAGCTGCTCTGGTGAATGCTCTCACTGGTCAGGTCAGGGCTTTTTCATGAGCAGTGATGAAAAACTGTTTCCGAAGAATGGATATTGGCAAAATTAATCAGATTGATTCTTCACTTAAAATACAGATCAAGTCTTGAACTTCAGTCTTCTATGATAATAAGACCTGTTCATCATCACTAATTGCATCTCCTCGGTCCCAGTTTCCTCAGCCCACTTACTCCTTCAAGGTGACTTCCCCACTCAACAGATGTGCGTGTGTGACAGAACATTTAAAAACCACAGAGCTTGAAGTAGACGAACCTTTTGTAAAAGAAATTCTGTTCCATTGCAATTAACCATGTCACAGAATGGAGTGTTGAGTCAAACTTCAAAGAGGAGACAGCTTTTCCTCTCTTCACACCACAGCTGTGAATGGTGCTTAAGGCTTGCAGCGCTCCATTTTTAAAAAAATCCATACTTCTTCAGGGAGAGGGGGGGAAAAAAAGTAACCAACATCACAAAGGCTGTTTTGAATACCTATTTAAAATGCTGCATGTTATACCCATGGTCTTCCCATTGCTTTTCTGTGACGGCATTCTTCAGAGGCAGTGGGACTTGTTTCTTTGTCTACATTGTGCTGAACAGCCCTAACCCTGTTATCCTTGCAGTTATCCTTGTCTGTACTGAAGCCAGTGCATGTGGCTCTTAAAAGGAACATCCAAGCATTGCCTGAATATTTCCCAAAGCAACTGTCTTCGTGTTCTGGGAACACCCAAAATCTAAGATAGAGGATATATCTCACTCCCTGCTCCCATGAAAAGAATGCTATAAAATAGTTTAAGCCTCTATACAAGACTTGAGCAGAGATTCACTTTCAAAATACCTCCAAAGAGGTGAAACACAGCTCAGTGTTTCTGTGCAATAGCGCTGTTTTACCAGCACTGGTTTTGCTGTGAGGTGTTATACCATAAATTTTCAGAGGGCACAAGAGAGATCGTGCATACAATAGATCGCTCAGATGCTCTGTAACAAGACCTGCTGAGAGCCTGCCCTCTTGGAGATAGCCCTAGCAGTGTGAACCTTTTTTTTTTTCCCCTGTTTAATAGGATTTGGTAGAATGAACACCTAACCAAATGTGAGCAGTTTGTATTGGTCATTCTCTGCTGAATCTTATGTACAGCCATGCATTTTATTTCTTTATTGATTTTTCTTTTTTTTTCGACACTTGAAGAGTATTTTTTCAATATGAAGTGAGACTCATAAAAATACTAGATATAACATGTTTGAGTCAAATGGGGTACTTTTTTATTCTGGTACGGCAAGCTTCAAAATCTCTATTTCAGAGAACGTCCTGCTATACAGCAATTTTTCTCAGTCCCATAGAGCTTCATTATAGCGAGGTCAGACTATGTGCCATAGAGAAAAGAATTTATATTTTATCATAGGGCTAACTGCTGTGCTCTTGTAATGACCCTGAAGGACAGTAAATGCTCCAAATACTTTAGTTTATTTGGAATATAGTTCTGTGCTACAAGAGCTAGAGTAGACCTAGGAAAATAGAAAATACTGTGATATATTTTAATGTGATTCCCGCTGGATGCTTGTGAGAATGTTTGGCTGCCATAGCCCTGTCCAGAAAGTGACAGTGAAAATTTCTGGAATTTGATGTTTTCAGTGTATACTTTCAAGGGTGAGAGCTCCCTTGAGACCCTTGTGCTAGAATGAGAGTCTTTAGTCTAATTGCCTCCTAGGCCAAGGTGGAATGTATTAGTTTCTCGTGTAGTTGCAAAGCCTTTGCCATAATTTCATGTGTTGTGCTTTTCATTTCATGTCTTCCTATTTTCTACTTTGCAGCAGTGTGGAAAAGTGTGGTAATACTTGTTCCTCCTTTCTGCCCTAGTCAGTGCCCATTATTTTGCATTTTTCTGTGTAAATTTCTGTAAATATCTCAGGATGAAAGTTGCTTTTTTTAAAACAGTAGGACACAGATTCCTACAGTCTGTGATCTGTCATCACGCAGAAATGATGATAAAACAGATGCTGAACAGCTGCATATGAAATCATTCAAGTCTTGCATTTGTACAGTTAAGGGCTTTTTTACTCACCTTTTGAATTGTATCCCAAATTTTTTGATGCATTGCTCTGGTATCAGGATCACTTTTGAATTTTAATCCTGTTCTGCACTTAGCTGGCAACATCAGCAAATCTAACAAGCATTCCAGTACTGAAATCAATAGATAATTTTACAGGGTCTAGGAGGATTCTGGCAGAGATTGTTTTGACACGTGACCTGAATGTTTGCATCAAAATGTGTAAGTTTTTATAAGATTTGAGTGATTTCCAATTTGTGTATTAACAATATCAAGTCTTGGTATACTCAGGCTTGCATCACTGAGTAATGCATCTCTTCTCTCTCCTGTCTGCCCAGATGTTACCTGTCCCAGAAAGAAGCTGCTTGTTTCTCGTTTTTTAATCCTGACAGTGCTGTAGTTAGTAGCAGTTTGTCACGCTTAAGGTGATCCTAAAGGATTTGTCACCTTTTAGGCATGTACAGTGTTTTGGTATCTGCATCCTCAGCCCTGCTTTTCCTCAGTTCCACAGAAGAGTTTGTCATCTTTCAGTTATTGAAAACCTCATCTATCTTCCACAAGCACTTGGAGGTAATGGCTCTGCAGCTGTCAACCAGCTTCTTCCCTGACTCAACCAATTTATCTTATGAGTTTCTGTTATTCCCTATTGTCCCCTAACCAGGCTTAGTGTGCCCTCTCCCTACACTGGCACTATGAGCAACTAGGTAGTTTCTGGCCATATTAAAACACACAGCTGCCCCTGTCAAGAGTGATATCTACTAGAGGGCATCTCTGGGAGGGACTGATGTACCTGGGCTAAGCTCTAGATTCAGCATTTCAGTGTAGATTACTTCATCTTTTCCTGGCCTTGGGTCAGCCTTATCTCAGCCCAGGATGGAGGCATGGACAATTAAAAGCCTTGGGATGGCATAGAGATGATGATCACAATTTCATGCTATATTTGAAAGGGATAGAGGCAGACCTCTTGAGTAGCTTGCTTAGAAGAGAAGTATTAAATCGGGGAATTTGGATTAGATGGCACATACAGTACACGTGAGTACTGCAGGGAGTTCTGCCACTGCTTTTCTTGGGGAAGGAGGAATGGCAAAAGGGTGGCAGATGTTTTCTTGATGGGTACTTGTACTTGGCACTCCAGCTTTTAACTGGTGAGAAGTCTCTATCCGTTATTGTAAATGGAACTTTAAGGTACCCAGAACTTTCCATGGGATGACATTCCCCATATAGTTCATGGTGGGGTTTTAGTCCTTAACATGTGATGTGCATGTTCCGTAAGTCCTCTTTGGAATCCATCAGTCATGGCTTGGGTTCCTAGAAGAGTTTGAAGACTAAAGTTGGGATTTTTGTGCTCAGCTTTTTCCTCCCAGTGGGATAATGCAACCTGTGCCTGGTCTCAAGGAGTGGCTTGTGCTTCCTGATGAGAACAACTGTTTACAGGAAGACCATAGTGGTACCAGAGACTCCTACAGCTATTGCCCAACTGCTCTGCACCACGATGTACAGCAGGACTCCTCCTCACCATCAAAGGCAGTAATTCTGTGTGCTGCCTTCTGTACAATTCTGGAGATGCAAACAAAGCACAAATACATCAAATGAACTGACAACCTAAACGGAGGGAAATAGGTGGTAGCGTGGCTCAGATTTTTATTTTTTTTTGAGTAACTGGGGTAATATCAGTAAGTCTGATTCTGAGAGGAGTGTGATTAATCCTGGCGTAGATCTGTGTGTTTGCTATTGCTGGGTGCAATGTACTGGATATCTGAGCGGCAGTTAAATAACTTCTTGGGAAGAAGAGGTGTGTTAAATGTTGCTTTTTAGTGCTGATGTTTTCAGTTTAACATAACACTGTCAAGAAGCATCAAGTCTGCCAGGAAGCTGGTAGAGAATTTACTTCAAAATCCTTAAAATAGCTAAAAGGAAAATAGCAGTCTTCTGTTGCTGAAAACCAGAAAAATAAGGTTTTGCTGCATTGCTGCTAACAACAGGCTGTGCTGAGACCCATCCTAACAATGTGAAGCAGAAAGCAAAGCAAAAGGTGGGCTCCTTCAGAGCACCATCTGAAGTAAATGTCTAACTGAAAACAATGACTTATTGATTTTTATTTTTTTTTCCTAAACCAAAGCTGTCATGTTGATTGTTACAGGTTCTGTTGTTTGCCCTGTGACTGGAAGGCAAGTGAGCAGTGTCATCACTGAAGGGACAGAGTGAAGAGGGTAGAAAAATAGAATAGGAAAATGCTTGAGATTCTATTTGCTTTATTGGAGTTAGTGGGAACTGTTTTGTTCAAGTAATGTTTAAGTATTATGTGAGCACGGGATTGTTACTGGCAGCAGGAATTAACCAGGGAAAGAGTGGTCTCTGAAAATACCCGTGCATCTCTTGATGTCTTAAGTTCTCCCCAGAAATCTTTGGCCTGGGTCTCTATTTAGCAGGGGAGGTGTGAGGGACTCGTGTGTCACCTGGCCATGTTTCCAGGGACAGTTTATTAAGCAGCAGCTATGATCCACTCAGCGAGATGAGCTGTTGAAGTGTGTCTGGGGATTATTTCCTGTGAAATCCACTGGTAGATGATTTGACATCCTCTGGTGTTGGGTCTGACTTTTCAGTAGATGACGTAGTTGTTCTCAGGCAGGTTGTGCCTCCTTTTGAATTTCTGATAGGAGGCATTTCTGTAATTTCACGTGTAACTGCTAATGGTGGATAAGGGCTCAAGAGGAAAGCTAAAATACAGAGTTTTTTCCCCTGTATCTTTCAAAATTCATTAGGGAAAAAACAATTTCTAAGCTTGATATGCAGCTTGCTATGGGAAGCGCTCTGACTGCTGACATAAACCACAAAATCTCAGTACCTGGCACAAAACTAAATAGGAATTATGGTTCTTATTCAGGTTTTTGAGTCATATCTGTCACATAGATTTTGTATGGATTTAATATGGTTTTCAGTAGCAGAAAATGTTGGGATTTTTTTATGTTTTTGGACCATTTTGGAACAGTGGTATTAACCTTCCTGAAGCCATTGTACCCCATGTGATGATAAATTTTTGCCCTTTCCCAGGGCATCAAACTTCTGTAATGTGCCCTTGAATTTCACTTGAATAAGGCTGGCATCAGCCCAATTCCCATGGAGAAAGGTAAATCTCTGATCTTCACTGTCAGCTGTTCCAAAGGCTGCTGCAGCTCCCTTCATGGATACCTTACGGTGCTCTGCCTACTTTTCCAGGCAAAACCCAGATCGCTTCTCTTTACTGTTATGAACTATAAATGTTAGCAAGCTTTCAACCTGCCTTGCTCATCCTATCTCCCAAAATATGTTACAATGCAGTCTCTTGTCTCTCTTCTGCCTTTCTCTATCACAAAGTGCAAGGCATCCTGGTAAGTCCCAAAATTGAGTGATTTTTTTCTATTGATTTCTCTGTCTCAGTGGGAAATATTTGTATCTTTCTTTGGGTGTGTAGCAGGTAGGTTTTGTCCTGTCCTCGCTTCAAAGATTGTCAGAGCATTACCCATATTTTTTAATTTTTTTTTTAAATGTGCCATTCTATAGAATCATAGAATGGTTAGAGTTGGAAGGGACCTTAAAGATCATTGAGTTCCAACCCCCCAGCCATGGGCAGGGACACCTCCCCACTAGAGCAGGTTGCTCAAAGCCCCATCCAACCTGGCCTTGAACTGTTATACCAGGAGTTATATCAGGGTTTCCCAAGGACCCGGTGCACGTCCAGGTAGATTCCATTTTATGAAAGGTACAAATTGTTATATTTCTTTCATCATCCAGATAGTTAAAAATGCTGTAAATCTTTTTGTGAACTGAACAAAGTCAAATTTGCAGTCACAGGTTTGCCAGGTCCACCTCTGTGAAGCACTAAGCCTAGTTGTAATGGTGTATTGGGTGTCTGAGTGCTGTGAATTTCACTTCTGTGTAGTATTTCTGTGTTGAGAATATTATGGGATGTTTGTTGTGGTGTATCTTTAATGAGATTTCTGCTGGTATGATACATGCTTTGATTCTCTGCTAGTATTCCAAATATTTGGAAGTTTTGTGTTAGTCTGAGTAGTTCTTGATTGGCTTAACGTTCCTATAATCTCATCAGGAGTTTATAGCTCAAGTACAGCTTGAATTTGTGAAAATGAGGGAATTTATAAGTTTTGTATCCTGTGTTTTTATTAAATCTTAATGGACATTAGTTAATGCATATGCAGCGTAATCTGTAAGTTTAACTGGTAAATTAGAGTTCAGAAATGGTGCTCCCAAGTCTGTCCTTATAGGAAAGGGCTACAGCTTATGTGTCCTTTGCTGCTGCTCAATGGAGCGTGGGTACAGACAGACATCTGGAAGGTGCTGCTTCAAATGTCCGTGCATCAAATTGATCTCCAAACCAGCTTGTTCGCTCTGCTTTCTGTGAGTACAAGGCTTGCACTATTTAAGACAGCTCCAGGTAGTACTAAATGCTGTGGAAAGCAATGTACATCTCTATGGATTTCAGCCTCGTACACTCTCTCCAGAGCTGCGGTCAAAAACCAGCTGACACCTGATAAAATGCTACAGGTGTGTTGGTTCCCTGGGAGAGCTCACCTCAGTTTAAGTTTCCAGAAAGCGTGTAAAGCAGAAAGGGAAGGAGGGAGGGATGGGGAATCTTTAATCGCACTTGGAATGGCAGTTCAGAGATGACTTTTGTCTATATCTTCATACCTCACACGTTTGCTGTCAAAGCCCCTGCTGGCTGTTGTACCCCAGGCAGGGCGAGTAACGGCTTGTGTCCCCCAACTCGATTGGAGGGGGTGGCCCCAATATCTTGTTTGGGAATTTGATAATGCGTTGCTGTGTGTTAAAGCAAGGTCAAAGAAATGTGCTTATGGCTGGAGGGGGAATACGAGGAGTTTTCTGATGGAACTAAATGCCTGCAGTAGCTTCTTCTACAGCTCTGAGCAGATCCCTGAGACATGCTCCTGTGTGGGAAATGGAACATTTCTGTAGATAGGAAGCATTTTAATAAACAGAAAAGATGAGAAAGCTGTTGTGAGCAAATTAGAGCAACGAGTCCTGTTCTGAAGCCTGAAACTAGGCCAGCTGGGTTTTTAACAACTGAAAGAGGCTGCAGATGCTGTGCTGTCACAAGGTGTGCTGAAACCCAGGGAGATGCTCACTGCTTGGAGCTCTGTGCTGGCTTTGGAAAGGCACCGTGTGTTTGGAGGCCTGGATGGAATTAGTCAGTTTAGAACAGCAACCACTGCAAGATCCTAATATTATTTCTAAGGGAAAGTGAAGAACAAAGAGTAAGGTGTTTGCTAGAGATCGATGACTAAGCTACATGTCATATCGCTGTCCTTGGCTAATGGACTTTAGACTTTAATTGGCTGATGAACCAGGACTTTTTGCTAGATTAAATTTTGTTTGTGCTAAGGGATTTTTCAGCAATAGAAGTTGAATAAAACTTGTTAACTGAAGGAATTTAAAGGGGAAAGGGAAGTTTCAGTTCAAGCAAGTACTGTTCTAGCACTCAATACAAAAAGCTTTCTGCATTAAAAAGTCCAGAGCCAGCTAAAATTGGGTAATGCTTAAGCAGTAGGTTGTCCTGTCCACCAAGGAGCTGCATGCCTGGCGTTCTCCAAGGAACATACTTCTTTTAGTATCTTTACAAGCAGCTACAGAGTCTCCCCAGCTGTTTAGCAGAAAAAGCCCTGCCTTGTCTCTGTGCATGACCTGTTCAGCTGGTTCTGGTCCAGCTGTGGGGTTTAATTACCTGCAGTGGGGTGAGGGCTGATCCAGGAGTGCCTGCAGTGCTTGTGGCTTTGCTTTCTGAAAAAACAGACAGGTTATTTCCATACCCCAAAGTTTGACTTTCTCATAGAAAAGCACAAATCTGAACTCATGGATTTCAATGCTATTGGTGTTTTGGGTGGGAGAGGACAATGACCAAATGGGAGCATCATGGCATTGGGTAGGAAACCTTTTGGTCTCTTTCAAACCTATTGCTTGGATCTGAGGTGCAGCACAGCTGGGAGGACATACCTTGCTTTTTTTGTCTTTGAAAGCACTTAATCGTTCTACATGATGTGCTGCCATTTAATCCTGTGTTGCCTTTTAATAGTTCCTGAAAAGCTGAAGGTATGGATTATTTTAATGTAGCTTTTAAATTTTTTATGTACTGAAATAGCTTCAAAAATTAACCTTTTGAAAAACACTTGGGTAGATCTCATGACAAGGCTTTTAGCAGCTTTCTATTTGTAGTAGTGTGCTATTTCCCGTTCCAGTAAATGAAGGGCTTTGACTGACCGAGGCTATGCTCAGCTTCGTGTTGTAGGACAAATGCCTGCAGCTGATGTTGGAGATATTTTTATTTTTCATTAGATCATCTGAAAGTCTCAGCTGTTCTCATGCCAGTACGAAGGATGGAGGCTGTTTGCGCTGTGCGGGTGTTGTACCAATTTATTGTTTTCAACACATGCTAATAGATCTCTGACAAACCAAAAGAGAATTTTACTTCTTCATGGTGCAGTAAGACTTGATATCTATTTGTTCATTAAGGGTTGCCTACATTTAGCATGGATGGTCCCATGGTCATTAAAACCTGGGCTTCTTGCAGTAGGGAGAGAGAGGATTCCTTCTTGGTTTTGCCAGACCTGGGTTCTCTCATGTTTCCTGCCTTGTGAAACCCCTCAGGTACTCTAGGCTTTGGAAGGCTGAAGAGAACCTGGCTGTAGGTATTTGTATTTCTGCTTTGCTGTGGCACAGATCATGACAAGTAGGTTGCACCCAAAGTGCACGCTCTTGAGTCTTCCAATTTCCTGTTGTTTTTCTGGATTGTTGTGTCATGTTGTGGGAGATAAATATAGGGTATATTGCTGAGGTGCTGGGATAAATGAAGAGACCTGGGATGAAACAGATACCCCTTTTATCACTGTCTCCAAAGATCATAGCATCTTGGGTCTGATCACAGCTCTTCGGTTTAAAAAATAAATAAATAAACTAACAACAACAAAAAAAAGATGTTTCAACAGGGTTTGAGGTCTGTACAGCACTGTGATTAGCGTATGCACTTCAGCAAATCTTTTTTTCCTCTTGTACAGAAAACTCTTGGCTTATGTCTCCATCCACTCTGCTTTTATTCTGTCTGGAGCCAGGCACGCTAAATAGTGATTAAACAAAAGATTAAAATTCCATTTTTGTGCATTTGGCGTTTGAATGCTGATCAATTGCTTTGGCAGCGTGTTAAGTAACAGCATGGTAGACAACAGAAGGGGCTTATTTACAGCAATCTGTCTAAATCCATTTTCAATGTATTGCTTTATATGCCTTTCTACTTTAATTCATTTTCTGTTTTTAAAAAAATGAAGGATGGAAACAGGCAGGAGATTAGTTTAAGATATTACCAGAGAAGTAATCACTCCTTAGTGGTAAATAACTTCCAGTTCTTAAGGAAAAGAAAATGTGCTTGAGCTGAAATAGAACTTATGGGCTTGCTGTAGGAGTTAATGGATAAAATTCAATGGCTTGTGCACTTACAGAGCTTCACTTAGATGATCATAATGAACCCTTCATGCTTTGAAATCTTTTTGCATTGTTTACATCTGACCATTTTAAGAACGAAGAAGATTTTGCAAAATGAGAAGCTAAGGTAGAGCAAAACAGAAAGTTGCAAAGATCTCTTTTATAGGGACAGAAATCCAGAATCCATAATGGCAATTTACCCTCATCACTGCTGGTAACTGCAGTGTCCAAACGATGGTCATGGTATTCCCAGATAAAATACAGATCAGGGGAGATGTGCTGGTGGGGATTGGATAGAAATGTTGTATTTCCTGCTCTGCTGTTAGAATTAATGAGAAATGAGGATAAAAGTGAAAATTGACATGAAATATGCCATTAGGGGCAAGACATAGCTCCCTGCAAATGAGATGCTTGTTTAATAGTGAAAGTAAAAGTCAGTCCTAGGAAACTTGCTGTGTTTTGCAGACTGCTTAGATATCACAGTCTAGAGCATCTGTTGAAGGGGTATCATCAAGTTATGTAATTTGCATAATTGACTCAAATCCCATGCAGCATCCCTGAAGGAAACCACTAAAAAAAGGCAACATTCTGGTCCCTGTGTGCTGTGTCTAGATTTCTAGCTCAGACATCTTTTACAAAGAGAAATGGAGGGGAGGAATAAAAAAAAAGAGAAGCTTTCAAAATACCATCACTGTCAGCAACCTGCCCGTTTTCCCAGTGAGAGAGACTTTGAGTGTCTATATACGTATCTTCCCTCTGCCCACGATGGCACGTTGCCTGCAACTTTACACACTGCTCTGCTAGTAGTGATGACATGAGCATAAAAATTGCAGTCGAGGTGGGGAAGGCAACGTTTTATCATTCACACTGACTTTATTTTTGGTAGTCTGCTGAAATTAAGTTGGTCTGGAAAGTGTGATTCTTACCAAGAAATATGATGCTAATCAGTCTGCTGCAGCTACACCTTCCCTTTGGGGCTACGTGGGTGGCGGGTGCTGGCAAGGTCATTGAAGCAAAGACACTGATACTTGGTTTCTAGCACTGAAAGTCACTTCAAAATTAGTGTTCAGACATTGTTGACAGAACTTGTCGGTGACTCACAGCAGACCTTTCAGATGTGGTGTTTTAACAGTGACCTACAAAACCTGTGTAAGCATTGTATGTTTGCTTGCAAGGGATGAGTTAGAAATTCTCTAACCTCTCAACAGTTACCCGAGCTGAATTAAATTTAATGGAGCATTTCTGAATTGGATGGACTAATGTAACTTCTTTGCCCAAGCCCAAAAAAAGCTCCACAATGCAGCATGTCTGTCATGACCATCTGCAGCTATGTCTACTCTTTGAGATTTTAAAAGCCACTTAAAGAGAGGTATGTCGATCCAACAGAGATTAATGTTGTGTTTATCTGGTGTGAATCTCGTTTGGCTCCAGTTGTACAGGGCAGTAACATCATGAGTGCTGCAGGCAGAGGAACACATAAAGAGTCACCCCACACAGTCCTCACTTTACTTTGCCGATGCCAACATGAATAAAAGTTGGTCCTTGTAAGTCTCCAAGACTGAGAGCTGCACAGAGCCTGTTCCTCAGGACTTAAGGATCTATAACTCTTATTCCATGTGTCTCCAAAATCCAACACTACAGTTCAGAAAGGTCTGAGTAACTGATGCATGTATTCCATAGTTTCCCCACTTGCTTAATTTAAAGTTTACAAATTACTTAAAGTTTTTCCCTTGATATGTGTGGCTTTTGACAGGGTTTAGCTTAGTCCAGCTCAAAGACCTTTTCGTGCGTAAATTTATTTGGCTCTGAGAGAAGTAATACATCTGTCTATTAGCCTTTCTGCTGCCCACCTGTCTGATGTGGGCTCTGTAGGTAATTCAGTGGCAATCTCTGTGATTTCTTCTTTTTTTCCTTTTTTTTTTTTGTTTTTAACTGCACTGGAGGATGGTGTGCTACTGCCTGCTTTCACTCGGTATCACAGTGTTTAAATTGCTTGCCTGCTCTGAGGGTATTTAAATGCACGTTGCTGACCTCTCTGAAGAACAGCTTGAAGCTGTGCAGAAAATTTACTTCCCTGTTCAGGATATTCTATATTGAGCACACAAACACAAGGGTGGCTCCAGCCCAGAGCCTGGGTGTGCTCACCCTGGGCACGGATGGCTGGAACTGCTTTTCAATGGCTTTTAAGTTGTTCTGCTTGGCTTCGTGAATGTTGGCTGCTTTGGTGGGACAGCTTTGCAATGGTGTGAGATGCTCCTCCTGAAACAGCCAATGGCCCAGTGTTGTGGCTTCCCCCCAGAGGATGCTGGAGATGTTGGTGTGAATCCTTTGGGAGTATACTTTGAACTTGTCCCCCATCTGAGAGCTGTTGCAGAGGGCAGCTCAAGAGCTATTGAATTTTGAAAGGAGAGCAATCCACACTGGTACCTGCAGCAGTGGATGGGTGTCTTCTAATGCAATTTTCGTACTGGAGTTCAGAGGGAAGGGGGTGTCTCTGCAATTCTAGTTGAAGTTGCCCGAGTGCCAAGAAGCAATGGGAGTTAAAATGCTCTTACCAGTGCCACGTTAGGCGGCTTGGATGCCTTTTTGCTGGTGGGTCTTTCTTTTTCCTCTCTTTCTCCAGGGTGCCTGACTTCCCCTGGTCACTTCATAGGGGCTTGGCACAGGGTGCTGGGTTACCACATACACTGTGGGTGTTGTGAGGCTGAGTCACTCTTTAGATCTACTCTACAGACACTCTTACAACACTCTCCTCTTCAGTGGTGGGTGGGATTTCTACAATAACTGCTCGTAAGGGGTTTACATGTGTTGAATCACAGCAAATGGCAGAAGGGATAGAGGCATTGTAAACCATTCTCCTGGTGTACTCATTCAGTCCAGAGCTCCATAAACAAGAGACAAAAGAGACTTAAAATATTGAGGTTTCAGACTTGCCAGTTGTTCCTGTGCCCAGTATTACACTTGTGCACAAACCTAGTGCTCAGAAAGTTGGCAAAACTCTCCTGGCGAGGAGGTGCTCTGGTTTGTGAGAGCTTTCCAGGACTTTTCCTGGCAGGGAAACATCCTGGCGAGTAAACTGGCTGGTGAGCAGCCCTGGCAAAGCTCGGATCTCACAGAACAGTAGTGTGTTCTGCTGGTTATTTCATAGGGATGATCAGGAGGGTGGCATGTTGTCTGAAAAATTAAAAACCACTGTGGTGGCCAGACAAATAGAAGTGCTGGACTGTTGCAGTAGCACAGGGTGGCTGCTTCATGGTGCTTGAAAATTTGATCTGTTTTACACCAAAAATAATGAAGCTGCTGCTTCTGCTGTCTTTTTGTTACACAGCTGTCATCTGGACGTGCTCACATGAGCTAGCAAAAGTCAGGTAGATTTTACATAAATTATTCATGCTAAATTATGTCAGATGGAGCCATGGGCAGGTGCTGGAGTTGGGTTTGCCTGCCTCTAGCCCACACCTTGAGGAGGCATCTCACACCTCGCACCCACTATGCAAAAGCAGCAGCAACCTCCTTTGTTGGAGCAAGCATTAGGCTTCCAGCTGGTGTTGGCATATACCCTCTATGTTTTTCAAGATGCTCTCTGATCCCATGGCTGACTCCAGTCTCAGATTGATTTAAGGACTAGCTGCTTGCTTGCTTTTTCCCCAGAAGTGCTATTGTCCACTGTGTTCACTTTGCCCTCCCAGTGCTTTCTTGCACATTTGGTTCCCAGCTCACACATTCATCTTGATACTTAAAGGCACTTTTTCATTATCAGCAGGTAGAAATTCACATAAGAACAGTGGTGTTTAATGGGATGACTACAAAACCACAAGGCTGGTTAAGCAATTTAGTTTGATGTTTTATAGCTGGTGAGTTCAAGTGAGTCCTTCCAGAAAGGGAGAGCGTGGTTCTTCACCGTAGCTCTGCTGCTCTGGACCTGAGCTTACCTTGTCCTGGATAACAGGAACTGGTGAGGTGCTTGGCAGTGCCACGGATGAAACCTTTTTCCCTCAGCAAATGGGAGTCTTCAACACACAGTCAGAGGGGAACTTAAGATGGATTGCTGGTGGCAATCTTCATTTTATGTCCTAATAGGTGCAGAGTGAAATTCAGGAAGATCCATGACCCATTTCTGTATTTAAACAGAATTAAGGACTTAGAGTAGAGTTCATGTGCTAAAGGGACAGTAATTAACAACAGAAAAATGAGTTACTGCTTTTGATTTATATAACTTCATCAGAGTGGAAAATAAAAGAACAAATAACAAAGATGAAGAAGATTAAGGCATCATGGGGTAAATGAAAGAAATCAAGTACACCATCTAAATATAACTCTGCTGGGATTTTTTGTAAAGTGGTTACTTTTCTTCTGAATGTAACTGTCCTTTCCTGCCGACCAACCTCTGCTGGCAGTTGTCTTTTTTTCACCACTGTTAATGGCATCCTGTAGTGTGGTCCTGCTCTTCCCTTGCCACTCTGGGAGTTCCTTTCCCTCCATCTTTCTGCATCATAAGTATCTTTCAGAGAATATCCTTGTTAGCTTCAGGTGGCACAAGTGGAAGTTCCTTAACGTTCACATCATGAGCTAACTGTGTGACTGACTTCTTGTCCATCCTCAGTGCCCATCAGTTCTCCTTCAGTGAAAATAAAATGAAATTGCAGGCAGCAGGAAGGGATGGCATTAGTTAATTGAAATGTGTGACTGACTCTCTGGTTTCATGGATGAAACTTCTGCCAGGTGTGTTACCATCTGCAAAATGTCAAGAAGCTGAGTGTAAATCAGTTTATGAACTGTGATTGAAAGGATTTTAAAATCTCTTAGGTGAGGGAGGAAAAAAAAATCTCTAATAGTACACAGGCCAGCTTTTAATTACATGGAGCTCTATTACTTTTAGACCACTGGTTTACTACCCTTTGCCATGGTAATACACTGGCACAAGTCAGTTTTCATGTAGTTCCTTTGCTGAGGTTTACCACCCCTAACAAAGCAGGCAGGGCAGAGCCTTCAGCCTCTCTAGTTCACTGGGACATTGTGGCTGAAATCTGTCTTCACTGATAATTTTGTGAGCTGATCCATGGGGCTTCCTTCCTGCTGACTTGGTGTAGAAGAGGGATGATGGGGATGATCAGAGCTCATCTGTCAGCTGCAGTAAGGGGAACTGCATCAGGCTGAAGTCTAGTGCCTTGGAATAACAAGTAAAATGTCCAAATGTCTTATTTTCCCAGGATAAATCTGGGCATGGAAATGAAGAGTTTGTAATTTAACTAGTCAGGCAAATGACATCTGTGTCCCAGATGCCAAAGATGCCTGCAAGGTTACTATGCCAACCGTTGCACTTTGGTGGTTGTTTGGTTTGATTGACCCGTTAGTGAGACTTCAAACCTCTTGCTCTCCAAGGAGGGAAGCTTTTTTTTTTTTCTTTCTAGGAAGTTATAGCCTGTGGACTTCTCTCTTCAGGTCACGAGGAATTAAGAGGGAAAAACCTCTGAGTTCTTTGTGTAACTACTTCTGCAGTAATGATGCTACAAATGGCTTGCATTTATACTCTACCAGCATATTAAAACATAATTGAAAACTCATTCTCAGAGAAGATGTTCTCTTCTTAACCTTAAAACCTAGTTATGTACATATATTTCACTTGGATTTGGGAGATGTCAGTGTTTGAGATGTATCATGGTTTTCTTTCCACACACCCTAGTCTCTTTGATCCTGAATTCACCTCATCTTTCATTTCCTAACTTGTTCCCAAAGCACCCATTGCTTTTGAATTTTGGGAACAACATCATGAAAAGAGGAGCTCTAATTGGGTTCAGCACAGGCTCATGCCTTGTGTAAAATATGCTTTTAAGTTGAGCAGCAAGAGTCTTAATAAGTGACCTTTTAAATCTTATTTTGATTTTATTCAGGTATAGTAGTGTGCTCATTAATAATATCCTGCAATAGGTATCCCATTACAGCTTTATTGTTAATTAAATAGGATGTAAGATGTATTGGATGTTTTCAAAATGAAAATGGGAGTTTTTAATAGATTCCCTGATTAAGAATAGTGGTCTGCATACATGATGGTGCCCTGAAAAAAAATATCACTTGACATCTATAGATAAAGTGCTGTTCTGAGATAAGCAAAGCTTTCTTCCTCTCTCACCCCTTTTGGGGTAAAAAATATTTGCTTGTGATGGTCTTACCTGAAGGAAGAGGTTTAATATCCTCTTAGAGGAAGGGGAGGCTGTTAAAGTTTTCACATGTTGTGTGTTTACTGTATCTGATCTTTTGTTTAAAAGGCATCACACGTGAGGCAAAAGAAAGATACCTACTTTGGTGATGGACAAAGGAAAAAGGACTGGCATAACAAAGAAGCTATCAGGAGAGACTCTGAGCGTGTCGGTATGTAAGATTATTATAAAAATGTTCTAATACAGATTGTAATTTAGTTTGACTTTATTTTGTGGGCTGAGTACAGAAAAGTATGTTCAACTTCAGGCTCAAGATGATGTTCTTGACATGATGCAACAGTTACTGTCTGTTATTCCCAGTTAAAGCCTTTTCCCCAAACTCCACAGTAACCATTTTAAGATGAAAATATGTTGGTAACATCTTGGTATTTTTAGGATAGGTGCAGTATCAATTTTTTTAATAGCGTGCAAAAAAAATGTGTGCCTGTACCTCTCCCAAAAAGTGGGTGATCCAGAAAGGAAGAAGGGAGATAAGAAAAATGTTCTAGACTATAACATGCACACGAGTTTTATTCTATAGTTGTGGGTTTTGTCTTGCATTACATAACAAGAGCCCATTTTGAATGTCCCAGCTTTATGCTGGTGTGTCTGCAAGGGCTCTACCTCCTCTGTTAAATATACATATCCATCTGTGCTGAAAAAAGCAACAGTGATGAGCTATTCAAACCATATGTATTCTTCCTGCAGTGAAACAAAACCCATTCTATGGCTCCTCCCCAGCGTTGCCAATGCCCCATCATCTCTTTCTGGTGTTAGAAGGAAGATTGTAACTTCTAGGATTTGCACAGCTGAGTGGTTTGTAGCAAAACTACATATCAAATAAAATTGTTAGGTTGGCATGGTTGACCCAGTGCTAAATATGGCACAGAGCACAAAAACTAATGAAGGAATTTTCAAAGAACTATAAGATGACTGCTCTTCTTTTGATATATGGATTAGTTTCTGGCCAGTTAAGCACCAATTAGTAGTAATGGTGCATGTTTACTTTCTGTCTCTATAGGAAATGGAGAACAGGGAAAACCTTACCCTATGACCGATGCAGAGCGAGTGGATCAGGCATACAGGGAAAATGGCTTTAATATCTTTGTGAGTGATAAAATTTCTCTGAATCGTTCCCTTCCAGACATCAGACATCCAAAGTGAGTATATAGTTTGCATTTCTACAAATGAAAGCTTACAAGCCCTAAATTACCACATCTGCAGGAGTGTGTTCTTTTTTTAATTATGGACTCTTGTCCTTGGTTTATCAAATACAGTCCTTTCACAGCTGGGTCCTGTTGTCTCCTTAATAAATGACAGTGTATAGTAATTGCAATGGGAAATAGAGGACACCAAATCTGGGGGAAAAAAAAAAATCCCCTTTTGATTCCGGAAGACTTTAATTTACCAAAAACTTGCAGCCCTCTGTAGAAGAGATCTTGAACTTAACCCAGAGATGGCTACTTCCTTCAGCTCTTGCAATGTGGCAGTTCAGTTCCTGAGCCCACTGAAATAGCCAACAACTTTGAGCAACTGATAAGGTGGAGTTATTTCTTTCTGTAGTGGAAACTGATGTAAATGTCTGACTCGGTTGGCAAATGCCCTCAGTGCCATCGGGGATGACTTTGTCACGTAACTCTGCCCAGTTCTTACATTGGCCACTGGCTGGAAACGACCATGAAACGCTCAGAAGCGGAACAAGATTGGAGTAGTTCCACTCAACTGTGTATGAAGAGTTTGATCAGAAATCCTTCTGATTTATGGATTCGTTTCTTAGACACCTTCCTCATAAAAGCCTCATCAGGGTTTATGAGTAGAAACTTGTTCCAATTGAATTCTGGCTTTTGAGTTCATCTATTTTTGGATATTATCCATTAGAATGGTGTCAAACCAAAGCCAGGAGGAGTTTTTCACTATCAAAAGTGATCAGTTAGGACTCAACCCTTGTTTATACAAAGCTGAGAGGTTTTTAAATACTGTTTATGTGGTTCTTAATCTGAAAGCTTGTTAGACATTTGAACCAGAGGCTTGTTTTGTGTAAAGCCATTCTTATCACAGTTTGGTGAGTCTGAATTCAACATCTACTTTGTTCATGAGAGATAATTTCCAGAAGTCAGGTTTTATAATTTGTTAGCTGCACATTTGAGTGATTGCCTCTTCAGCTGTCACAGCAAACTAATCAAATGCACCGACTTGACACCCTTTCTCAATATATACTCATAAACCAGAGTAGTGATTATAGCTCCATAAATATTTTAGGCATGAGCTGAAATGTTTAAATGTAGAGATCAACAAGCATCTTCAATTACCTGATTTATCAGCCCATATTCACGTTCTAGGAAATACGTTTTGAGTTTGCTAACATAATTATACCCAGCCTCCCATTTACAGGGGCTGCCATGGACTCTGAGAATTTAAACATCAGAAAATACCAGTATTTCCTTATCTGAGGATTTAATGTATTACGTGACATTCCCATTGTTTCCCGAAGTTGTTGACTCCTCATTGCTAATTCTGTTATTTAAACTTTTTAAAATGTGAAACTTCTAACTCCAGTCCTCAGTTAAAATTAATAAGTGAAGTGTTCATGTCACCAACGACTTAAGCTGTGATTAATGATGCCACTGCAGCCAGTTTGCATGTTTCTTGACACATCTTTACCCCAGTATAGCCAGTTATAGTTGTGGAGGTCTCAAGGAGGGGATAAACAGGGTGTATATAATGGATGCCAGGATTAGCTGGGCAGGGAGTGGGGTAACATGTAATGGAGATTGCAGTAAAGGAATTAATGAGTAAAAAGGTCTGTTGTGCATTCCCTGTGCATGTTAAAAAAGATATACTTGAAATGATCTGGTATAATGAAGTTCAGCTGAGATGAAGTCCATAAAGAGCATTCTAGAAAGAAACAAGCTGTGTGTATTTACTTTACTGAGCCTTTTATATATCGGAAGAGATAGTAGAGACTGTTGTTTGGAGATGTGCCCACAGACAGCAGGGGGAGGGTAAAGAGAAGGTGAATTTAAAATAAAAAAAAAAATGCAGCATCTGTCCTGTCCTTTAGGTAAGCTTTGGGGACACAGTTGGGATTCTCCCCACCAGCTGGCCTGGGTGGGGAAAGACAAAGAAGCAGCCAATGTGTTTGCTCCCTTCCGAGATGGTTTGTGTGGACCTTTATATACCCAATGGTGCCTCTGCTTTCTGTTAATCATGGGAAGGAAGGGGCTGGAAGGTGCATATGGGGTCTGCCTGGTGTACACGTACAGCTGTTTGTTTCAACAGTTGTGTCTTCCCCTGTTAATATTTCCTTTAAGTGCTTCTGGGGTTTTTAATATTAAATACTAATTTTGCAGGTCTTGTAAAGCAACTGTAGATGTGATTGCTGGAGGGAAACAATTTCTCTCTGTGCTTAATGGTTAAACTTAATAGCTGAAGTTTGCTGCTTGTTAAATTTATTCAGAAAATGAGAATTCAGTTTGAAAAAAGTTCGTTGGGGACTCTTGTTTCATTGTGGAACAGAATTATAGATAGTAGCTGTCTCAGAAGGGTAAGGTTACAATGCCAAGGGCTGGATGAAAGCCGTCCATGCAGCTTTATTTTGCATCCTGCATCTGTGCATTGCAGCCACCGCCTGCAAGCTCTTGGCAGCACCCCAAGACAATTCATTAGACCCAGAATAAGCTACTGTCCTTTCACACAGGCACTTCCTGTAATCACAGATTTATTGAGCTTGTATAACATAGGTGCAGCCTTCTCCGTTCCCTGGGAAAGGTACCAGGAAAAAGCTGCCACTGCCAGAGCCGCTTTTGTTCCCATCTGCCCTTCAGGGAACAGGGAGGGAATTAATTACCTCTGTGTGTGTGCACTGCCCTGTGCAGGTAGTAAAAGCCCAGCCAAGCACCTGGTAGGAGGGAGAGGGATCTGGTGGTGGGGCAGGGCAGGGAGCAGAACACCATGCCCACCCCCTGCTGCTGGATAGAGGGCAGCCCATCCTGCTGGCAATGTCATTAACATATTCTAAAAATCTCTGTTCACGTAGCCACTTCTGTCTATTTTGCCCTGGACATGTGGGGTTCTGGGAATGTAGTGGATTTTTGTCCCCTAGGGAACAGCTGCTGAGTATTCTTGAATTACGATTGTTTGTTGTTCGGCTTCAGAGGGCCATACCTGCAGGAAAATAAACACTCTACTTATTGCTGCAGTTGGAATTTTCTTCATGAAGCTATCTTGAAAACACTCCCACGAGGCAAGGAAGTGTTATCTCCCTTTCAAAATCAAGATCTTAGAATTGTCTAGGTTGGAAGGGACCTTAAAGATAACTGTGGGGAAATAGCCCCAAATTCAAGGGATCCATACAGGGACTCTGCAGTCCTACCCAAGTTCTCGAGTGCTTTGTGTTCAAAGCCCAACTTCCTTCACTTCTGTCTGCAGAACTGATCCCAGGTGCCAAACTAGAACTGCTGAAAAATGGAGAACACAAGATTGATTGGTTAGGAAAAGTAAGATTTAAATAGTCTGGCCAGGATGACAAAGGAAGCCTTTGGTAGAGGTTGAAGCTTGACCTGTTACTGAGAAAGCTGGGTTTGTTTATTGAGCAGTTCTTACCATGCAATTATCCTGTCTCTTCTCTCTGGTGTTTGTAATGTCTTGAACTTCTGGGACTGTTTGGGGAAGATGCTGTCACACAAAACCCTTACTTCTGCATACTTTGTTTACAAAATTTGGATAACCATTATACACGTGATTAGAATGATTTGCTTCTCTGTAAACTGGGAATAAGTGAGCCAAAACAATACACTGGTTGTGCCTGGAAGAGATACATTAACCTCTGAAACAACTTTGTAGAAATTCCTCTTCTTAGTGATCTTTGAGGCTTAAGGGCAGGAGAAAACAAGTATTTTAAAAACTTTTGTATCTTAAGCTAAAACTGGAGTTTCCTTTCAAAACAACTTCAGCACCTAATAAATCCCTCTGACTTTTGTGTTGCCAAGTGTCATTGGACATCAACATCCTCACTTCATATGGAATTTTATTTGGCCAGCTGCACTAGATCAGGTCAACGCTTACTTGATAAAGCCTGAAAGTTGGGGTGCTTTTTTCAGATACTTTGCATCGATTTGAGGAGTAAAGGAAGAACTAAGTTACTTGATGGTAATTAAATGGAAGTGCCGGTGTTTTTTGGCACCGCCTTTTAACCTTACTTTTTCTGTGTCCAGCTGCAAGAATAAGCTGTACCTGGAGAAGCTGCCAAACACCAGTGTGATAATACCTTTCCACAACGAAGGATGGTCTTCTCTCCTCCGGACGGTGCACAGTGTCCTAAACCGCTCCCCTCCCGAGCTGATCGCGGAGATAGTGCTGGTGGATGACTTCAGTGACAGAGGTATGGGAACTTGTATATACATCTCCACCTATGTTTACCTGCCTGTCCTTAACGACCTAAGGGATCAATGAACTTGCAAATATGTGTTTAATGACTTGAGGTTGTTTTAGTTGCCAATAGCACAGCTCAGGTGAACCTTGCTCCAGTACGTTTGAAAGCCCAAAAGCCTAGCAAGAAATTCATGTTCCATATTCAATTTGTGCTGATTTAGCTGCTGATGGCATGGGCTGTCCTGCATTTTGGACAATGAGAATAAACAGGGAAGCTGGTTCTAATATTCAGCTAAGGGGCTGTGTAACCCTGAACATTTAACCCCAGAGTTAAGTGTTTTACCCTTGGAATACCAAAATTTAAAATAAAAAAAAAAAAAGAGGGGGGAACCGCTCACTCTTAACAGTCTGCATTTCTTTTCTAGATGCAGAAAATGGTAAAAGAAGCCTTGATAAAAGGTTTTCACCTTGGACTGCCTGTGATTTCATTTTTCTCCTGAATTTTGTGCTTCTGAAAAGTAAATCTGCAACATCCAAAACTTTGCTCTCACTTGCCGACTTGCAAGTGCATTCTTTGTTTTGTACTGTGTTGCCATTAGTAGTCATTTGGGATTGGGTTTAAGTGCTACATGCAAAAATGTGTGGTCGCTGACATAACACATCACCACAAATGGAACAGCCACCGGTAATTGCAGCAGTAATGGGTAGATGTATTTGCTGAATTTCTTGTTTTGTAGCAGAAAGGCAAGAGATCTTTTTCTCTGAATCATTTAAATGGGATGTGATATAAATTAAGCTGGGCTTTGTCTTGTAGTTTGCACCCTTGCTATGGTGGAAAGGGCAATCGAGTGAAGGAGGAATGACTGCCTCTATCATGTGGGCTTTGCAGGCAGAAAGAGCACGTGCAAAGTCCTCTGAAGCAGCTGGTGTTCTCCTGTGTTGAAGAGGGCACAGTGACTTTAAGGGGTTATGACCAGTAAAGTCTATTTTTCTCCTTTAAAATGACTAAGACTACTTGGCTTTAAGAGCTGCAGAGTTCAAGTCCTGACACTGAAATTACTCAACTGGGGGAAAAGAGGGGAAAAAAGCTCTATACACAGATACACCTCCAAAAATCTGTCATGTAGGAAGCTCCTAAAATGATCTTGGAAATAACCTCATGAGTATTTAGTGTTCTGACCTATACCAACTTTCAAATAAGCACAATCCAAAAGCTGTAGTATTTGCTCTAAAGTACATCTCTAACGAGTTTGCAAGCAAGGCACGTTGCTTTGAACAAATCAATGTTATATGAAATAAGTATTTCTTTAGAGGAGTTTCAGACTAAGCTGGAGAAAGGGCAAAAATAAAAAACAAACCAAAATCACGTTCTCTCAACAAGGTCTCTTTATTGCTACTCACTCTAGAAGCAAATTAGAGAAACTCATGCTGTAACCACAGCTGAATTGTACAAACAAGTTTCCTTTGAGAGAAGTGGAAGTAATGAGAGCAGGTTTCCTGTGGATCTATTTTCCTTGTTCTCTAGTTGTGCCCTTCTAACCAAGCTAAAGAGAACACTCCTGGCTCTCCCACCCCTGCTCCTCGCCAGTCTGGACACGTGCTGTTTGTCCAGCTCTCTCCTGCTCTGTTCCCCCTGCCTCTGATAAGATGCAAACTCTTCTCCGTCAGTCATCCATCTTTCATACAGAGGTTGCAAGAAGTAGCTGAGATTAATTTGTGTGCAGCATCTATTTATAGATGGTTATAAAAGACTGCTGGTGTTGGACAGCCAACACACAAGCAGAGAAAGCGCTACTAAAACCTTTTTTTCTTTTTTCGTTTTTGGAAACCAGTGTTTTCCTGCTAGCTCTGTTGATCTTTGAGACAATTACTAATTAGAATGAAACATTTTTCCTTCACTGCTGTCAGTTCTGGCTCCGTGCTGTAGTGTTTCCTGCTGGCTACTGCTCCTTCTCCAGCAGTCGGGGTTCTTCCTGAACCACACTGGGGTTGCCTTCCACATCCCATCCTGGGTTTAAATAGATCTATAGTCTTCAGGAGGCTGTTAAATCCTGAATGCATGATCTTGACTTACACAACTGCTGGTTACAAATTTCTGGTTTTAATTTATCCATTGTATGTATTTAAAAAAAAAAAAAAAAAAAAAACACAACAAAACCAACAAATAAAACCAAAAAAACCACCCTAAAAAGCCATAAACACACACTTCAATCCAATATCTGGGAATTAATAATTTAACACATCAAACTGAATTATAAGAAGGAGTGGACAGTCCAAGAAAATTTTACCTCATGTGTTATATGAGGTTTGAAAAGTGCACATTCTTGGACTTGGACTGTTGGGCCACTGCTCTGGTTATCTGTTTCTCATAATTAAATTGGGCAGGTGATATAAACCCTGTGTCTAAGCTGATGATCATCACTGCTGTGCCACAGAACCAATGAGCAGTAAAAAGAATGAGGATAGATTTCTTGATTTTTCTTTGAAAATCAGAAATGATTAGTCCTCTTCATAGTCTGGAAGGTGGAATGCTGTGCTTTTTTTTTCAAATGCTAGTCCCACAAATGCATAAGAGCATTTTCTGAAATCAGAGAATCACTGTTGGACTTAGTAGAGGCCACATTTGAGATCAGAGAGGCATAAGTGCGAACAGTAAATGTCAGCTTCTTCCCCAATGAGATCAGTAAATAGTCATCATAAACGCCAGTGAAAAGCAAAAGATGAAAAGGATAATTGCTCAATAAAAATCTACTATGATTTTTTTTTTTTTATCGAGAGCTTACCCTGACAAGATAAAATATCAGATACACTCTGCTGTACCTCATGATGGCATTTCACTCGAGGGTTGTCTAAACAGACCTCTAGCACTTCAAGAACTTGGCTTTCCCTGGCAGGGAGACTCTCTCCCCATGTCTGGCGTTTCCTGTGAACTGACCTGTGTTGAGGTTAAATGTACTGGGCTTTGTCCAGCTGCCCCTGAGGTTCTGTTTGTGTTGCTTTCTCCTCCTGCCTCTGTGCTGGCTTCTGTAGGTGGTGATGGTAGTGCTCCTCCAGCAGCCTCTTCCAGCCTTCTATCTCATACACAGAGAATCTTTGCTTCACAGCAAGTAAGGAGGACTTTGCTAATAATAGAAATACTAAGCATGGAAACCTGGCTACTGCACACATCAGTGGTTTTTTTTTTTTCTGACAGATGTTACTTTCATACGTTTTTCATCTGTTTTTCAGCTTGAGAGCAAGGAATTTTTGGTGTGACTATGAAGAGGGTTGAGAAGTTGTCTGACAGAGTGACAGGAGAGTGAAGACAGATTTCTGGGCGAGCTGGTGGCTGCTGTGGTCTGCAGCATACCTGAGAGACAGCTGTGCTGCTTTGCATTATTGGAGCTCTCAGGCAGATGAATCATCATCTGGAAGTGTCAACAGCCATTTATTTCTTAATTTGTTTAAGAGAGACAATTCTTTGACCTTTAGCAATAAACATTTCTCAAGCAAAAAAAAGGCTGTCCTGATGACAGCAAATCTTAACAGCGAGCAGCAAAAACTTTACGAGTTGTGTTTTTGAAATGTTTCCTAGGCTTTGTATTTGAAAAATCGAAATGTGCTGGAACAACTTGCTGTCTGGTACTTTTTGTGCATGTCTGTAGTGTAATGTAAATGATGGAAATGTAGTATTCAAACAAACTTAGTGCTAGATTCCACATCAGCCACAGTGCTCTGGGAAAGGCTACTTGTCAGTCTAACACAGCACAGTGGTAGCATCTTTGTGTCCCTTGTTAGGTTGGGGTAGCTTAAAAGAATCTGCTTTCCAGCATGTGCCATTGGTCATAACAGAGTAAATATTGTGGGGTTATTTCCTGCTTCCTCTAATAGTCTCTAGTATCAACATAGTGTTCCCAGTAAGACTTTGAAAGCTTGGTCTTTTTTCCCCACAAACTTAGTTGCAATCCCTGTGATATAAGGACTTTCTCCTGCCCAAAAACAGTTGTAGGGATTTAATGTGCAGAAGGATATAGGTGTTATTGAGGAGGAGGGCACCAATTCAGCAGAACAGTTGTTGGAGAATAAGAACCAGCCTGCTTGGCATTGTCTGCCTCTTCCTGTGTGCTCCTGGGAACTGCTGAAGACCTATGGACTGACCTCTTTGGATTAACCTCAGCTGTTCCAGGGTGGTCCAAAATAACGCCTACCCTTCTGGATAAGCAGAAATCAGAATGCAATACATGTGAATTACAACCTTAGAATTCCTGATCATAAAAACGCTTAGCTGTGGCAGTCCTATGTGGATTTGTGGCTTCACTTTTAATTTCCATAGCTATTCTTTAGTTCTGATCTCAGTTAAATTAAGCCTTTTCATATGCTGGCTTGCAGGGTACTAATTATATCCCTCTGAGCTTCTTGTTATGAGAACGGCCCTAAGTAAACTAAAATGCTTTTTTCGTGTGTATCAGTTTTCTCCTGGGGACTGTCAGATGTAAAATTTGTTTGCTCTTTGATTATTTAATTACAATGCTCCTGAGTGGTAAGTGGCTTCTATTATATCAGAGAAATGGGAGGAAGGGAACAGAAGTTGAAATGCAGGTCAGTTTGTAACACTGCAGGTTTTTGTATTGGCTCTGGTGGCGTTTTATTATTGATAGCAGGCAATGAGTAACAGATGGGCAGTTTGTGATTCTTCAGGGTCTGCTTCAGTCCCCAGACCTACAATCTGAATCTGGCTGTGGTTGTAAGAAACAGACCGTGCATCCCTAGTGTCTGTCTTCTACAAAATGGATTGTTGGTCTCCATCTATTTCATGTAGCTTGTGGACACCTCTGCTGTATAAGCTATCTCTGTTTGCATGAACAAAGGTATGTCCTCTGTCTCTCACTAGATAAATGAACAGCCTTAAGCTGAAGCAACAGAGGGCAGAGGATGACACAGTTTCTCTTTGCAGAATGCTTGTCTAAATGTTCTTTGCTTTTCACCTAATATGTATTTTGTAGCTTTCTACAGCAGTGGTATATACTTACTACTACAAATGAAAGGCAGAAGTCACACTCTACTCTCTTCTGTCTGTTTTGGAGAAGAGATCCCTTCAAGGTGGAGGCTGGAGTGGAACACGTACAGAATCACGTGTAGTTGAGGTTGTAAAGGATATCTGGAGATCATCTAACCCAACCCCTATCCTCAGCTGCAGAAGGCTTCTCAGGAGCTTATTCACTCAAGTTTTGAAAATCTCCAAGGGTGGAGACTCCATAATGTCTCTGGGGAACCTGTTCTGCTGTTCAGTCACCCTTACAGTGACTTAGTTTTTAAGGGAAAAAAAACAAAAACAAAACCACCTTAAAATATCTTATGTTTAAGCAGTGTTTCTTATGCTTCAACTTGTGCCCAGGGATTCCCAGGTCCTTTTCTGCAAAGCTCCTTTTCAGCTGCAGGGTCAATAGAGGTATATGGGGTTATTCCTCCCCGGGTGCAGGAATTTGCATTTTCCTTTGTTGATCTTCATGCAATTCCCTTTGTCCCATTTCTCTCACCTGTCAAAGTCCCTCTGAGTGGCATGTCAGAAATGAGCCATGCCTCCCAGGCTTGTATCATCTGCAAACCTTCTGAACAGCAATACCTCTTGAACTAATTGCTTGCATTTGTATGTTTATCTGGAACAACTTATTACCGTGTATTTTTCAGCCCTTCCTTTACTGTAAAACAGGGTAGGGTTTTTACCTCTTCACCCTTTGCAGCAATGAAAAATTCTATATTATTGAAGCCATTGTACATTTACTGTTCGCTAGAAGGCTCCCCTTAATTGCTGAATTAAAAGAAACATCTCGCTGCATACTTGAGGGGAGGGAAACATACACGGCACATGGGTGGTTCAGAAGTTTGGGTATATCTTGTTTTATGGCTTAGCTTGACAGAAATCAGCAATCGTGGCTAAGTGTTTAAATTTCATATAAAAGTCACGTTTCAGTGTTCAGTTATTTGCATATTGACTGACAGCCTGTTCTTACTCATTTTTAATACTGCTTTTGTATAAATGACAGTGTTTTCGAACAAGCGTTGTCCCCTGTTGAAGAATGAGAACAGCAGCATCCCATCTCTAAAGCAGGCGGTACAGGCAGAGCGCTGTGTTGATTCAGTAACCAAGGTGAATGTGGCAGCACTGAAATTTCCTCAGTCTCCAAACACCAGGATTGTTCTGGAAGCATTCACCTGGCTGGGCTGTCTGCCTTCCAGCACTGGATGCTCATGTGGTGAGCATCCTTCTTACAGTAACCAGTCAAAATCTGCACCTGTGACTGGGAGGCAGTAATGCTCTCAGATGAAGTACTGGGATATATTTAAGCCCATATGACAATGACATTTGCAAAGTCAACCTTCTGGCTTTTAGATTAAACAGGGTATATTTTAGGATGCGATTATCCAAGAGGCATGAATACTTGGCTGTATTTGATTTGGAGGAGAAAATTTTGTTATGAGCAAGGTGTATGGGATCTCACTTTCCCTTGGGGAGGTGATTAGGGAGGTTCTGGATTTCAGCTTTGTCTTTCTTCCAAGACTGCTCTGCTTCCTTGAGCCTTATTTTAATTCATGAAAATTACATCTGTTTAGGACTCCTGAAAAAATTTTTTCATCCATTTTAAAATTTGTCTTATTCTTTCCTTGCTTTTCCCACTTTTTTTTTTTTTAATCTTAGTTGTATGTTTTCAGCAGGACTTTGTGCAGTAAGAATTAGGGCTGCTCTTTGACATTTGGGAGGCAACAATGCATCACAAGCCCAGGCTCTGGCACATGGCCACTGCTCATCTTCCAAAGGCAGCAAGAGGCTTATAGGCCTTTTAATGAAGGAGTCCAAGGAGTGTTTTTCGCAAGCAGTGTGATGGTTTTGACCAACATTTTCCCCTTCGTTTGCCCTCTCCCCTGTGAATGGTCACCTTCCTTTGCTTTGCACCATCTCCACGCCACCTGTATCCTGCTTGAACCTTTACTGGCAGGGGACTCCCAGAGCCCATCCATCCACTGGGTGTCAAAGGGAGCCACCGCCAAATCCCTCCTTTTGTCCCCTTTAAAGATAAATCCCAGTGACTTTTAAAATCTCTCTCTACGTGTTGCAGTACGAGTAATTCTGGAGGAAGCCATGTGGGGTGATCTGAATGTGGGTAAAGCCACTTGGCTGAACCGTGTGGCGTAATTTGGTCTGAAGGGCAGAAGTCACTCAGTAGTGACTGAGGGGAGACAGCAAAGGGTGATTAATGCCTCATTTGGTGCAGCTTCAGGTATGTAGCAAATACAACTCTGTGCCATTAACCACATCTGCCAAGACTTAATTGAAAGAAATCATGTTCTTAGTATCTGAAATAGGAAAGGGTTTAATGTTTGAATTCTTTTTGATCTTTAAATGGAACAGCAAAGGATTTATGCAGCTAAAGAGATTATCTTTTCATCTTTAGGCACATGCATTGTAAAAGTATTTTATTTTTTCCCCTCCTCTTAAATGCACTAAAGTGAATCTGGTTGGTACATCTGTGAATGCAGAGTGACTGTGCTTAGGACAAAGTGGTGACAGTCTTTCTTACTGAATTCTGAATGTGATTCTTTTAAAGCTTTTTACCTGAACGTATTTCAAAAAAGAAAACACCAAGCTTTTCTTAGGCAACTACACTCTTCCACAACCATTTTTTAAATATTTTAAGGTCCTTTCAAGGTCTCTTGCAGAAGTTGTGGTAGCAATTGTCTCGAGCAACTGATAAAAACATGATTTTGGTAAATTAAGTCGCAGAATAGAGGTTTCTTCCTTGCTGTTAGAATTCATTGCAGACCATCTCAGGTCCTTGTAGACTGTTATAAATAACAGCTTTGAAGTAACTGCCAGTGAGATCTCCTCTTGCGTAAGGGGAGACGGTTGGTTCTTCTGGGTGGAGAGACTTGGAAGTCTGAGGAAGCAAATGCTACGCTTTCATTAGAAGGAAATTCTATGTCATGAAATGTACGCATTTTGATATCTATATCTTATTAATCTCAGGCTCTTGATGATGCTTAATTTGTGGGCCTGGTCGTTTGTCATGTGGTTTAACACTACCAGGTGCATAAAGTCACAGTGAGCAGCTTTTGGTCAAGTTCTAAGACTTCCATTATTAAAATGCTTCTGATGGAAGCCAATATCGGTGGCATTTTTCCGCTCAGAAGGTGACTTGGGTGAACGTCACTGATTCTAGTAGTGGCATAGTGACTACTAAGTGAAATAGACTCCACAGTCATTTAAGTGGTTGTGACCCACAGTCTGGATGTGATGTTCATTATCCAAATTCTGGTGTGACTTCCAGGTAGCAGATATATATACTCCTACACTATACTGGTGTAGGAGTGAATTTGTGAACCCACCAATACTCTGTTCAGTAGCGAGCACCAAATGGAGCGGGGGAATAAAATAAAAACTGATGCAGATGTCAGATTTTGGTTTATGAAAAGAGAATGACTTGTTATTCTCCATTTCTGGCAGTGTCCTGTGGGCATGGGAAACTTTAGACAACTGCTGGTGACAGAGCTTGCTTTGAGTCTGGAGTGAAATGCAGATGGGATTCAATTTTATGGTTTTATGGTATTTATTTTTAATGTGCATTTAAACACCATTTCTGTACTTGTGTATACCCTTCATAAAAGGATTAAAACCTGCATTGTTCATCAGGAGAGTATTAAAAATATGTTCTCTTGTGTTTTAAGGGACCCAAAGGCCTATTGTAGTTGTTTATTTCAGCTTTTTTTTTTTTTTTCGACAGCCTAAATTTAACTAACCAGTTTACTCTTCATTGTCTTGTATTTATTACTTTCACATCAGTTGCTGCAGCTGAAGGATTCTTCTAGAAAGCAGATGAGCTGGCTTTAAATGGTCCGGTTTACTGTGATCTCTTTCTCAGCTAATTATTGTGTGGAGAAGGATGTCTGGCAAACTAAAGTTTAAAAAAAATAAATAATTGAGGAGCAGAGTTTCCATTACAGCTCATTAAATAAATCTAACTGCATTGCTTGCTACTAAGAAACCCGACGCATGTAGCTTCTATTAGTGGAAGTTTGCAGGAAAACAGCTTTAATTTTATTCTCCTCACCTTGAAGTACGTGTCCTCATCTGCTGGGAGTCAAAAATCCTAGATCTCTGCCAGCTGCAGCACAAATCAGCATTTTAATGTTTTACAGCTGCTTCTGTATAGAAGTTAATTAGAAATGTGATTCAAACACCCTCTGCCAGGACTCATATATGATGTCTATTATTGGTAATCATAGTTTCTGCTATTTAAGTGTGTGTTTTGGGTGGTATTGACAAAGCAGCTGTTCCTACAGAAGGACTTTGATAAAGGTGGAAACTCCTTCACTTTGAGAAAATTGGAAGTTAACGCTGCTGCAATTTAAAAATAAAAGTGGATAATCTAAAATGCAATCCTTTTCTATGTAGTTTTAATTGCAGTGATATTTTCTTAATAAAGAAGTACCACACTTATTCTCTTACTATAACATCTATTTATAAAAGTCATGAGGACCACTGTTGCCTGTTAAGCAACAAGTTAAGCAGGATGTCTCCAGTGGAAGCCAGTCAAGGCTCTAGATTTAAAAGCAGGGTACCTTCAGCTACTGGTACTACCCCCTCCCCTCTGTCACCCCGCCAAAATGACTGTGTCAGTTGAGAACAATATTGTCTGTGAGATGGTTTAGTTTTGGTTTCAGTCCTGGATTTGTGCTTCAGGATTTATTGACCTTTCTGGCAGATGTCACTGACCTACTGTGATAGTTGCATTTCTTGCCAATAAAGTAAACAAGAGCATTTGGAACTGGTGGCAAAGAGGTCTAGAAGAAGAGTAAAGAAGAAGTTTGTAAAATATACCTCTGACATGCCAGAGTTTGTTACTACAAGTCAAATGTATCTGTATTTTTCCTGCAGCTGTATTGGTAATTTTTTTTCCTTTGCCAAATACTTAATTTTCTGTTCTCTGACATACAGACTACAAGACAAACCTGTTTTTTCTTTGTCAGTCATGGTTATTAACGTACGAGCATTATTGTAGGGATGAAGGGTTATCAGTTTTCCAATATTCCATTTGGCTGCAATCCCAAAGCAAAAAAATTTGTAGGTTTGTGCTATTAATTTTAGTCTTCATAGTTGTTCTTCCTCATTTAGACATTTGAGATCAAAGCCTTAGGACTCCAGAGGGATGCATTGCTAACAAATCAAAGCAAACTTTCAAGTGGGTTACATTTTGAACCTCTATTCTGTAACAAGACAAAAGTCCAGAGTAGAATTTTCTATTAATTCTTCTGCTCTTTCTGGAGTCTTTCCCTTTTTGTTGGTTTGCACAGAGCAAATACTTTCAGGCCAAGAAGTTCTTTGTACGTGAATCCTGCTGATAAAGGCAAAGCTGAATCTCTGAGGACTGGTTTGTTTGGGGTTGGGGTTGTGTTTTTTGGGGGTTTTTTTTTGCTTTTTTTCCCCAGCAAACTCAGTGAGTTTTAAGGCTTTAATCTCGCAACTTTGATCTGTTCCAAAATGTTTCAGCATAAAATGTTTTAACACTTCATCTCCCCGAATAATGGCGAGTTTTGTCTTTCTGTCAGGCGTAGGCTTTAGGTTCATGTCATGGTACACTATCCGGGACATCACTATCAGCAGTGAATGTACTGAATGTACTGACATGCTCAGCAGAAGCAGACACAGATAACCTATCTAGAATAGCAGGGTCCTGACCCAGTTTGGGGTGTGTATATTAGCCTCGGGCTGCTGGAGGCAGTGATGCCACTGGTATGGTGGTTTGTCTTAGTGTTTTTCAGTGTTTTCACCTGCTCATACAGTGTTCATCAGTTCAGTAGAAGTGTGTTGGCATCTGCAGTTCATCATCTACAGTTGAAGTAGGAGTGCAGGCGTTCACTTGGTTAAACTACTGGATAATCAAACCCACTTATTGTGCCTTAAGATGAGGCCACAGATTCCCTGGATTGAAGGCAGTATTTGGGATGGTAATACCCTACGTGCTAGTCACCATGGCTACATCAAACTTGAGCTGAATTTTAAGCGTGCTACAAGGAGTTGACTCCCATTTCAGCTGCTGCAAAGGCTACATAGGCCAAAACCTGCAGCTATCTACTCTGTACGTCAGCAAAACATTCCCTCTGATGTTATAAGCAACCAACAAGGAAATGACTGAGTCACAAAATCACCTCTTTAGATCAACTGTTGTCAAAAGAAAAGGAAAAAAACCTAAGTGGATGCTTTAATCTTG
Organism: Scolopax mira; assembly: GCA_004320125.1. Classification (NCBI taxonomy): domain Eukaryota; kingdom Metazoa; phylum Chordata; class Aves; order Charadriiformes; family Scolopacidae; genus Scolopax; species Scolopax mira. The sequence continues at coordinate 80,032 of BJBW01006562.1, forward strand.
ATACATATTTAATGAAATGGGAAAGGAGAAGAGTAAACTTATAAGAAGGGCTGTTCCTCCTGGGAAAGGCACAGGAGGAAAAATTCATGTTGTGGGTTGACCGGGGGAGCAGGGTTTGAGAACTGATGTCTGCACCACAGGTTGGCTTCACTGCCTCTAACGAACACAAGGTGCTTAAACCTTACAGCATGTAGGAAGGATGAGTAAATAGATTTTTCTGGATTCCCTCAGGAAGAAACAGTTGGAATAGACTTCCTTTACAAATGAAACTTTCCTGAGAGATTAAGAGGCTATGCTGTAGTGAAGGTGATTATTCTGTATGTATTTCCCTGCTTGGAAATACAGCCGACTAAACTTTCCCTAGGGTCTGGGTGTATTTATATGCTAATGCCAGTGAATGTGAATTTTCTCATTTTAAGATTATACCTTTGTCTCTGCGTTCAGTACAAGTATCTCCTGGAGCCATAACCGAGCAGGGTTTGGATGTCTGCTGTAGGGTGGAGGAAGGTATGAGAATGTTCCCTTTGCAAATTCAGGAAATAATTGATGGTACAGGGGAGGCAGCAGAGGTTTATACACTTGAGTCTAGCGAAGCACACAGCACAGCCTCCCACAAGTGGTCTTTGACCCGGCAACTTGCCATCTGGCTTATTTCTTAGATCCCATGTTTCCCCTTCTGTGCACTTTATTGTACCTAAAATGGAAGCTTAGTTTTAAAACATTTAGAAATCAAAGTCAAAAAGATTTCCAGAAACCTAATTCTTTTAATCTTTGTTACAATCCAAACAGCGATGACTGCTACATTAGCAAGTGAGTTAGAACACTCTCAGCTGTTGTTCCATCCACAGAAACCCTTTTTCCCTGCCCAGGTTTCATTTTTAAGGGTGGGCTGAGACCCAGCACTGACACAGAATGGGCACTAGAAACTGAGCCCCCTTCCGTTTAAGAGTCTGCCACAGAACAGTAATCAGTGAAGCAACAGATAGTATCTTCTCCCTTCCTAGGCCTTTTCTTCTATGTTGTTAAGAAGATTAGGCTTGGAAGGCTGTGATCAGCTTAATCAGTTTGCTATTATTTGGACTGGTGTTCATAATACAATTTATTAAATGAGTTTATTATCCTCCCAGCCAACTTCAGTGATCAGAGGATGAAAACATGGAAAGAAAATTAAAACTAGTTTAAGTACTGCCTGTTTGGATAACAGCACATTTTGCTATTTAAAAGATTACTCATCTGCACCAAAACAGGGAGAGAAGTTAATTTTAATGATGTAGAGCTTTCTATTTAGGGGAGGCTTGGCTTGTGAGAGATTCAGAAGAAGTGCATAATTCATTCTTAAATTGTTAAACAGAATGTTAGGGCCAAGTATCTAAGTAAATATGAATGGATTCATTTGTAATCTTGATCAAGCATGTCTGCATGTGGGAGGGTAGGGACTGGAGGATGGGATAACCTGTAAACAAATGCAAGAGGAGCAGTTGCACTTCAGGTTTCGGTGGTTGTAAACTGGCCAAAATAGCCTTGTCTGCTTGAAAGGGAATTCAGCAGGTCCCCCAGTCTTCTTCCCCTGCGCCCTTCGGCAGGAGGGGGAAAGTTCCCTGAATTTTCGGGCTCTCTCATCTTCAGAGTATCTTCAACCTTCTGTGTGTCAACTGACGCAAAGTCCCTCAGCAGGAGGCAGGATGCTACAGGGCAGAGGGAACTTCAGTTTCACCGATGCTGCCTGAGTAATGCAGGAAGGTGTCTGGGAATGGTTCTGATCTCTGCAGTGCTGCTCATCCTGCAGCAGTTCATGGCAGTCGTACAAGTAAGGGCACCAGAGTTGTACATGTGCTGCATGGTGTAAAATTCAGAAACCAAAGCTGATAGAGTCTAAAGTAACATATGAACCATGAAATGTTGCACCAGTAGGACAAGGGAAATGTTTCCCTCCTGATTTTTTCTCTAGACATAAATCTGTATCGTAGTTTCAAGTCATGACTGGTACTTAAAATGAGTTAATTTTTCTCTGTCCCAAGACCACAAGCGTTGGTACTCCCTTTCCTGCCAAATACCACAGAGGTGTTACAGGAACATATATAAAAAAACTTTGTGCCAACCATATCATCGCCAAGCAAACCGTGTTGAGTCTTAAAAGCCTTACCCTGTCCTCCTCTGCAGAAGACAGTTTGAGCGGAAGTAAAGAGTTTCCTTGCAATCCAAAGTTCAGACAATTGTGAAAATAAAGGTTTCATGGGATGGGACCAAAAAATCTATTGTCTTTTCAGCCCTGGAATCAGCTAATGAGCCTGACAGCTCAAAAGCCTGAGCCACATTCTTCAAAATGTTCAACTCGAATCCTTCAAAGTACAGAAAGCAAATGGGTGTTGAGCAGTTCTTCATTGCAGTTGCCCATGATTCACTGCAGTCAGAGGTGGAGGTCGTCTTAATCATTTGAGCTCTGGAGAGTCCCAAACTGCCACCAGACCATGAGTCTGCTCTAGAAGAGCCCAGTAACTTTCTTGGAACAACACCCATCTTTGCATCTCGGGAGAGAATGACCTGAGTTGTCAGCTCCACATCTTTTAAGCACCATCTCCTGCTTAAAAATAAACTCCTAAGTTCTCAGTGGGTCTGATGCTACTACTTTAACTCACCCAACCTTCTGGGAAGCAGCATCCAGTTTGCCTAGTGAGAGAGTTGCATGTGTCAGTGGATTTTGTAGGCATCTATGGAGAAGGTCAACTGTATGCAGTTACCTCTAGGCAGGTGCTTCAGGTCTTGGTGGGCAATTTGAAAAATGCTTTAGATTTGTAGCCTGTTTTGAATTGATCTGGCTCTGAGCAGTTGGTGAGTTTGCACAAGCCTCAGTGAAAATGTGGCTGAGCCGAGAGGATGCGAAAGAGACGGGGAGGATCCAGCCAGTGCTGAGTGTAGACAGGCTGCGTGGTTTGCTCTGAGGGCACGTTCTGGGGTAACTTCTGCTTTGACTTGAAGAGTTGAGTCCCATGGACCCTGCAACTGCAGTGCCACTTAAGCTGTTCTGGTGCTGCAGATCCATCTCTAGCTGCCTTGTTTCTCATGAGTTTGCCTCTTTAAGCTCTAAAAAAGATAATCCTTGGGCTCCTCTCCCAAGGATCCCCCTCCTACTGCAGCTTTTGCACGTGTTTGGTTTGAAGTTGGAGTGTTTCTCAGGTGCCCATTCGATTGGCAGCCATGCAGTGGCTGCAATGAAAACTCAGCTGGACATGAGAAATTCCTATCTTGGAAAATCCTTGCCATGCTACAAGTGGTCACCAGGCATCTGAGAGCAGCTCTACTTGGGTGGTGAGGCCAGAAGGAAGAATTGCAGTAAAAACACCACAGGAGTTTGATCTAGAGGGGAAAAAGCCTTATTTTGGAACACATTGGGACTCCTTATGTTAAGCAGTCCTGCTGTTGAAGCTTCTCGGCTATCTTCACACAGTTTTATTTACAGCTCAAAATAAAGAAAGCAGTAGTTCTTGACTGGTACCATTAATGTATACACTGTATTTCAAGTTTATTGCAAAGTCTGTTAGCAAGCTACCAGCCTAGTTTTTAATCTGCAGATAATCTTACTCTCATTTATATGTTTGGGCTGTATTACTTTGCCCGGAGTAGGCACAGCCATTGGAATCCATCCAGTTCACCTAACAACTTTCATTAAAGAAAATTGCCCTTGTAATAAAAATTACTCAGTGTGACAAGATTCCATAATATAATTTTTAAAGCCTCGTAAAATTTTGTAGCAGTTAATGCCACTTGTTTGTTTTTTTGACATTTTCTTTTAAAAGCAAAAATTGACTTAATTATGACAATATTTGTAATAGAGTGAAATAAATATTTTTCTGTCTGGGTGTGTGGAGGCTGGGCTGAGGGGCAGGAGTAGTGCAGGCATAAGGAAATAATAAAAAATTGTCTTTGAAAGGTACATTTCACTGTGTTTTATATGTTGTTTGTGACATTACTTGGAAGTCTGTGATCCTTTCGTAAGGGAAAGTAGGTACAATAATGTCTGCTCACTTCACAGTTCATGATATGTAAGTCTTAACCTTATAAAATGCAATGATCAATCATGGATTTTTCTGCAGCAGTTGGGAACAGCTTGTCTGAGCATCATCTCGCTTGATCCGTGTGTCCCCTGCATCAGTGAGAACACACTGGTGCTGATGGAGTATCTGTAGTTTTTCTGTGCTTCTTCCAGCCATCAGAGAGATAGAAGATTCCTTAGATGAAATTGCACAATAAACCAGGGCAGTTCAGAAAGGTATATGATGCTAAAACATAAAATGACCAGCACGCAGATGGAAGACAAACCCCCGGGATCTTTCACAGTCTCATTTTCTTGTTTCTATCAAAATAAAGAGTTGCAGAATGTCCTTATAGATTTTCCATTATTCTGGAGCCATGAATGTTTTAAGACTTTCCAGTGGTTTGTAGGTCTGGTCTAGATAATGTACATATTGTGGGGTCTGATCCTGCAAGTGCTACAGTGTCTGTGGCTACTGTTGGGGGAATTGGACCCAGAGCTTCTGTGTGATGGTACCTCCTTTGTTAAATGAGCACCAATGTTCTCTTGGGTAGATTAACTAAGGTGTACCTCCTGGCTTATACTTGAGGTGAGGATTGTTTGTTCTCTTCTCTAATGAACTAATCTTTTGTGATAAACTAACAATGGCAAGAGATGAGCTGTGATGTTAAACAGTGGTGGTGGCTTTTCTTTTTCTTTTTTTCCTTTTTTCTTTTTTTTTTTTCCCCCTTGGCTTTTTAAGTCTACCCACTGCCTCAGGAGGAAGGCAGCTGCACTAATAATATATCTAGACTCCATGGAAGGCTCTTATTTGAAAAATCTATAATTGAGTGGACAAAATTTTTGGTTGCTTGAGAGGATCTATTCAGAAGAGAATTAAAAAGAATGAGGGAAAAGCACGCTAGACAGCAAGGAGTACTGAGGGCTCTATTGAGCAGTGAAACCTATGTAGATATTGTGGGACAATTAGACTTGGCAGGCAAAACACAAAAATGCATTTGTGAGCAAAAAGTCCTGGGGAACGTTAAACAAAGCTTTGAAAAGGGCAAAGAGCTTGCTGGGAATACCTCAAAAGCAAAGAAGTTGATTTGGGTGATCTTTGAAAGAAGGGAGGTGATGGCTGCTTCAAAGAGAAGGTACAGAACGTGTGTTAGTCATAGGGATTTTGCCCATTTTTTTCTTCTAGTAGCTAAATCCCTGAAGCACAATTGCTGGGTCAGCACCATGGGGGAGACTTCATAACTTAGTTAAGTTTATTTGCCCCTTTGCTCTTTTTAGAGAGTTATTCCAATACCCAGCTTCCCTGGTGCTCTGTTTGGGGGCGCTTTCACACTGTCTGCTCTTTCAGCCCCTGCCTCTCATGTGGGCTTTGGCAGCCAGGAGGGCTCTGCTATAGATAGATGCTATCAAGGCAGATAAACCTATCAAGGCAGATAAACCTGCGAGGTTATTTGTATTTGAATGCTTGCATCTATTTAAGCTTTGGGGTGTGAGATTTTAAGCTTAGTTAATTGCTTAGGTTTGACAAACTAGCTTTTGCCTAGTGAGGCTCGTTTCCTTGGCCAGTTGCTGATGGCAGCAGATAGTATGGTGCATTAATGAACAGTCCCTGGCACGCTGTGAATGGGGTTTGCTGTCAAGCAAGTCAAAACTTCAGATGCCTAAAGATCAACCCATTAGTGATTAGGCCAGCGTCGGCTCTTAGCCTATTTTTAGGTTTTTCTTTGGTGCTTCGCTCTTTGATGTAAAGACAGCTGTGTGCCCCTCACTCTTTATGCAGACCAAGCTTTTTATTTCAGGACCTAAACAAGCTATCCGTTGTTTTGATCGCTCAGTAATCTTTCTCTGCAGCTTTCCTGTTTGAATTCTTGTTAATCATAGTGACCACAAGTGAATGTGCTAATTCAGATGTGGCTCCACTCCGTATTCAGTAGCTTAAATGTTTTCATATTTGAATGCAAATATCTTGTCTGATAAGCATTTTATGTAGCTATTCAAGTACATGCAATGGCTATGCCTTTCCTTGCTGGCTTGGAGGATGGTTCACTAGGCTTTTTGCTTTTTATTTATGTGTGAGTCACGTAACTTACTGTGGCTGGTCACATTTTGTGTTTTGAAGAAACCAAACAGAAATACATTGGTTCAGAAGTATGGTTTACTTCTGAAACTAAATTGTCCTGGTTTTCTGCAGAAGTGTCTCAAAATCCCTGCAGTCTGCTTGGCTAAAGTTCTGCCAGAGGCCTGCCAGCTGTCTTTTTATCCCTTTCCCCTGCCTCTGCTGTTTTCTTTCTCATCCTGCACCCATCTCCTCCTAGTTCCTCTTTTTTTTTTTTTTAATTGCTGCTAAGATTTTGGGACATTCTGGGATAGCTTGGTTAAGAAGTTACATTTAAACATTGCATTTAAATGAAATTATTCTTACTTCCTTTTTCCTGTTGCTGCATTTTTTAACTCTTCAGGACCTACTCCCAAAGACAGGAAGTACATTTTAAAGAAATCAGTTGTTACGGTGTTTAAATTTCTCATTTTCATACAGAACACTTGAAGAAACGCCTGGAAGATTATATGGCCCAGTTCCCAAATGTAAGAATCCTCCGCACCAAAAAGAGAGAAGGGCTGATAAGAACTCGGATGCTGGGGGCCTCAGTGGCCATTGGGGATGTCATCACCTTCTTGGATTCCCACTGCGAGGCCAATGTGAACTGGCTGCCTCCTCTGCTGGGTAAGGTTTGGTGCTGGATGTGGGCAAATGCTGAACTACTAAAGAGCTGGCAGGAGATGTTGGTGTTGAATTTGTCTTGTTTCCCCCTTCTGCTTTTCCCTACTGCTCTAAGTGGCCAAATGGAAGATGAAATGTCTTCAAAGAGAGAACAAACAAACAAAAACCCCCAAACAAAAAAACCCACCCAACCACAAGATTGAGGTGAATTGTTGGCAATTTGTAGCCTTTAATATAAGATTTTTTTTCTGTTGTAGTCCTGCACTGTACAATAACCCTACTGTAGACTTTGCTTAATTAAAGAGCAGAGATAATATTCTTCTGTTTGCTCACTAAATGAAATCTTAAATAATGTACAGCTTGCTAGATAAGCAAACTATTGCATGGCCATTCAGCAGCTTGCAGAGAGGACTGGCTTTACGATACAAAAAAGATCTTTACATCCAGGTTTTAAGTAGCTTTTAGGGTTTTTTTTGTCATACATAACTATATTTAACTTCATAGTCTGCAAGCCTGGGGAAAGTACTTCTTGTGAATGACAGCTGCTGGTATGTATTTCCAGTCCTTTCTGAGACAGTTCTTCATCTTTAAGGAAGCGTGAGTTGTACAATGTCAGTTCTTCTCAAGGATGACTAATTGAAAGGACAGTGCCTTCTGTTTCTGGTACCTGCATGCCTCTGGCCACTACCAAGCTGCTTTCCAATCCTATTGCAAGTGACCTGTCAAAGCTCTCTCTGAGGTGTGACTTTGTCAAGTAAACCGTGGCAACAATGGTCAAGTGGAGGTTTCAGAAAAACTAGTCAGATTTGTCAGCAGAACTGTTGGATGGTCCTGCTGTTGCTTTCACTACAGTTTCTATCTGGCAATAGTGTAAAACATTTGCAGCTTCATGAGCCCCAGCGAGGGAGGGCAGAATTAGCTCAAAAGCCATTTAAATGAGAACACGTAGAGTATGCTTTAATTTTAAAGCATAGAAAGGATTTCTGTTTGACGTGCACTGGAAGCTGAAACATCATTTGTCGCTCTGCTCTGAAAGTTAACTTCCAACCAGAGACCATCTCAGTAATAAAGTATTTAAGAAGTTCCAGATGTTTATGCAGGAATTAATCCTGTCTTGTATTATTTGGTTGGGAAAAAAAGGTTGAGGGGAGGAGGTACACTTGCATTTCTTGAGCCTGCTGAGAGTAGTTATGCCATTAGTCTGAATCACTTCCTGCCAGATTCTGGCAGCAATTAGAGGTAGGTGGTACAATGGGTTATTGCCCTGGCTTTGCATCGCTGCAGAAAGGGTTCACATCTCGGTCACTTGTTAAAACAAGAAGTACAAGATTGTCTGTGTTCAGCCTCTGGTTTAGGTATCTGTGGTAGCGTGGCTGTATCTTTCTGTTCTGCTTCTGAGTGATGGTCACTGCACCGCGAGTGCTTGGTGGTTTTATCTCATTAGTTCTAGCTTGAATATCTCAATTATTGCAGAAATACCAGATAAATTGATATAATTATTATTGCAGAAATACCAGATAAATTGATATAAATTGGAGCATTTGCCTGAAAGAGAACGAATGGGAAAAAATTCTTGTCGTTCTTGGGACAACTTCATATTTTGATGCTGTTTTCTGTAATTTGATGGTCAAAGGAATCAACTGGTGCTGGTTTTCTAACGTGTTTCTCCAATCTTCAGATCGCATTGCCCGAAACCGCAGGACTATCGTTTGCCCTATGATTGATGTTATTGATCATGACCACTTTGGATATGAGACTCAGGCTGGAGACGCCATGCGAGGTGCATTTGACTGGGAGATGTATTACAAGAGGATCCCTATTCCTCCTGAGTTACAGAAACTTGATCCCAGTGATCCTTTTGAGTAAGTTACTGAAACGCAATGTGCTAAGAGCTGGCTAATAAAATAACAGCCTGTTACAGGGTTGGTTTACACCTCGGTGTAGTAAAAGTCAGAAGCTGGTGTTAAGCTACTTGCTTTTTGGCAGCTGTTTGCTTTGTTGGTTTAAAAGAAATGCATTGTGTGGTAGCTGTGAATGTTCTCCTTTTCACTGCTATTTTTTGCCACCTTAATTCCCGCAGAAGTTAATATTTCATTTGAAACTGTAATGTGTAACATTTAATGTGGTCATTTATTACTGAGATCTTTCAAACATAACTTGGTATCCCTAATGCTCTGCCAAAAACAACCATCCAATGGCAGCTTATGTCATTCCCAGGTGTGGGGAGAAGAAAACCTAGCAGAATAATTACAGCAATTTTGATGATTGCAGTGCATTGCAGAAGTAAATCTGTGATCGAGTTATGTTCTGCTGCTGCTGTGCTTGCCAACACTGAGACAGCTCTGCTATCCTTTATACTTCTGCAGTGTTCAAAAAAAAAACAAACAACAAAACAACCAACAAAACAGCTTTTGAGGTCATGCTCAATGACTTGATCATTTTACTGAGTCAAAGAGCACCACATGTGCAGCATATGGGTCCCTCCGGGAGAGGTCCTGTCATTTAACATGAACTGTCTTTTGCCTGTTTAGAGGAGAGGCATTGACTGGTTCTGAAGGGAGCCCTGTCTGGTCCTCCTCATTTGCAAGTGGGAAATTAGTAGATAATGCAAAACCAGCTGTTTGGTGCTCTGACAGGGCTGCAAAGGCACTGGGAACACTGGGTGATGGAAAGAATATTTGTCAACTCTTGCTTTGTTTTTTAAATGTTTAGCTAGAGATCTGTATCTTTGAATGTGTTTGTAATATGGAGTCTGGTTTTTCCTTAAGGTCTCCTGTAATGGCTGGAGGACTGTTTGCAGTCGATAGAAAGTGGTTCTGGGAGCTGGGAGGGTATGATGCAGGTCTGGAGATATGGGGAGGAGAGCAGTATGAAATATCCTTTAAGGTGAGCTAATGTTCTCTGGCAATTACTTTTGTTTTGAAAAGTAAGAATTGTTCTGAGGCACAGAATGTGAATGATCTGTCTTGTCCTTGCTTTTGCGTGTGACTAAAGGTCAAAGAGCTGGGAGTAGTAAGATAGTACACAGAAGCAGCAGCGATGATGTGACCAGTCATTTGTGAGGGTCAGTTTTGAATCGTGATTAGCTGGGGTGTCCCCAGTTCTGTGGTCACAGCTTCAGATGCGTGTGCTCTTCCCAGCAAGGGTAAGTCAGCTTGCGTGGAGCTCGCTGTCATCTTTAGGCTGCTTAGTGCTCACCCCAGCGAGAAGGTGAAATACTCTCCTCCTTGAGGGAAGGAGGATTCAGGCATCTCAGTGTTTGCCCAGTTGAGTACCTCAGCGTTCAGCTTGAGTTTCCAGAGACGGGAGTAACTTTCTGTCTATACTCAATCCATCCGAGACTTGGCTACAAGGAACAGAGACTTTTAATGACCCTGTAAAAAATCCTCAGCAATTGGAATAATCACGCTGTTGCTGGCAATGAGTTTAGATCATTATCAGCCTGGCTTGGGGACAGTTCTGTTACTTACTGATTGACCAAGCTGTTCTGTTGAGGCCTTTAAAATGAGTTAGCCAGCTGACCAAAATTCCTATTAATAGCAACAAGTAACTGTGACCCAAAAAGACCACTGGTACCTGTGTTGCCTTGGATTATGGCACCGAAATCCATTCTTGGAAACCCACTGTAATGTCACAGACCACTGAAGGGGAGGTGGCTATTCTTTTCTTCAGTAGTGGAAATCCTTTCCATAGCCTGGAGCAAGTCAAGATTTCTGTGTTAAACTTTGAGTCACCATGTGGTTTCTCTTCTAGAGGTATATAATAATCTCATAGGTGTCTGAATGCCACTGAATTAAGTTCTTTGGCCTCAGCACAAGGCTGGAAGATAGTAGCGATGCTTTGGCAGCTAAAATTCCTCATCTGTCTCTCCAACAAAGTCATATCTGATCCCTCACAAAGCAGGTTCCTACTTCTTGATGCCATTATGCAATGAAGAGGTGTATCAAGCTAGATTCAGCAAGCCGTGTTACCATGCATACAGACTGTGTGCTACTGTGCAGCAAACAAGGCAAGAAAAGCCATTGTTTTCAATACAAAGTATTTTCTTCCATTGTTTGCTTACAGAAAAACCTAAGTAGTGAAGTCCCATTGGATGTCCCTTGTCCTTTGTAACGGTAGCAGGAAGGGAGGGGTGGGGAGCACCCACTTTGGAGATGTCATTACAGTTAGAGCCATTTATTCTTTGTGTTGCATGTAATGAAGTTGTGTAACAATGTCATTCTCTGCGGGGGAGGGCAGTGACAGAATTCAGCCTCTTTTCCTTGGCCCTTTTTGAAAATGCTAGTGTCCAAGAGTGATGACAGTGGCTGGGGAAGCCCTTTGTCTCCAGTGCCACAGAGGAGAGTCACACTGCTTGATCTGCAGGAAATAAGACTACTTCATTCATCTGTTTGCTTATCCTCTCTGAAACACACTGTGTTTTATTTCAGTCCAGAGATGGTAATTTATGGAGGGATAAATTTGCTTTAATTAATCTCTGCAAAGACCCCCTTTTTTCTTTCATTGTGCAACAGAAAAATGAAGTTTTGACTGAAAGAGGCTCAGTGTATTTTCAGAAATTAAGATAAATTGATACATTCATCTGTGGCTGATAGATTTAATAATTCTGCTGGAATTGCAAGAATAGAAGGTTTGTTCATAGAATTTATGAAGCTTTGACATTTCCTGGCGAGCTTAGAGCCACGTTTTTACCTTTAGAAGCAGACTGAGATTTTGTAGTTAAAGGGGCACTGTCAAATAATTTAAAGCTCTGGGTTTAGGCATGGGGTACCTGCTTTCACATTATTTATTATCTAATGGGAATTCAGATTGTAAGTGTGCCAAATTTACAGCCCGACTTTAACAAAGAATCCATTCCTGTGCCTGGGAGTTATGGGTGCAGGTACTCTTTAGTACTGCTGGTCTTTGATCCATTGCATCAAGTCTGGCCTTCACAAGCCCCAGCAAAAGCTTATTTCCTTAAGCATATTCTTTTTTGGCCATGTATGGACTGTGCTTTACAGTTTTTACAGTTTTTTGCCTTTATTTTAAAATCCAGAGCTCTGTTGCTGAGAGACTAGAAATAAACAAGTTTATTTAGGAGCCTCTTGTCTTTCTGTTTTGAGATCATATGTATTTCTGTCATCAGCTGGCTCAGCTTCCTTCTGAGAAGAAGCTTTGAGGCTGAAAGCAAGCCAACAGAGGAACTATCAGTGTTGAACACCTCAAAAAACATTTAGCTGGAGGGGTGGATCAAACTCTGCTAATAGAAGCCTCGTACGAAATGTATACACCAAACATCACTAGAAAATGTAGCATGTTGAGGGGGACACAAAAATAAATTAGGTGAATTTTAAATTAGGAACAAATTTTCTAACTCTTAACTGCTGGTTTTTAGTTTCCTGGGTCTTCTCAGTCCCTTAAACCAGAAATGTCTAAATTAGAAATTAAGGACTCCATTTATCCATTCCATACTCAAGCAGAAAATATGCTCTTCTTCCTTCTCTTGACCTGTGTGTGTCCAGAGTAGCTCAGTGCCTGTAACCCAGCCCTGTACAGGTCAGGGTCTTCCTATTTCGTGTCATCATCAGATGCAACAGGAAGATTGCAGTCTTGAATTTTAGTTGCAGGCATTACACTTGTTCAAAATGAGCCTTGCTTTCTCATGAACACTCCAGGCAAACCGCTCTGCAGATCTGTGGGTGTAAGAACTGATCTCCTCCATCCCAGGGAATCACCAGGTGCTGACCTTTGAGTTCATTCCTGTATTTTGGAGAACAGATGAAGAAGCACACGCAGCTATTTCTGTGCAGCGCTTGCTACCTTTCAATTCTGCTGCCCCTAGTTCTACAGCCGTGGTTTCTCTGCTCAGTGGACACCATTGAGGGGCTTTTCTTTGGCTTTTGGGGAGTCACTTCCACACCTCTCCTCTCTTACAGTTTTTCCTGGTCTTTTATATCTCTCTGCAATGATTTGAACAAAATTGAATACTTTATCCAAAGTGACAACGTGTCTTTCCTGTTCTAAACACAGCTTAATAGCTCTGATTTTCTGAATGCTCCTGCATATTCAACAAATACCACCATTCTGCTGCCTACGTAACCAGCTCATTTTCTTTGAGATTAATGTACTTAATTCGATGTGGTATATATGGAGCATTTAAACTTTCCTTTCTGCAATTGCGACTTTGTACAGCACTTACCTATGCTCGGTTTTATTTGTGATCACGTTACCTTTTTTCCAGTATTTTTGTGGCTTCTGTTCTGTTTGGCTTATCTTCACTAAACTGCTTCACACCTCTCCTCCATAAATATATTGTCTCTGATTTTTTGGGTATGGGGAAACAGAAGAGGAAAAAGTGACTTGTATAGGCATGAATATAGATGTATTTTGTACCATCAACCTTGATGGTCTCAATCCTTTATTGTACATTGTACTTTAAGAGCAAACAATGAGAATCCGGAATGTCACTTGTGACATGATAGATTGGTTCAGTTTTAGAAAAGTTTCTTTTGTAATTTAGAGATGTTAAGGCCTTCGTAAAATTCAGTGGGGTTGGTGCAAACAAGCCATATCGACAGTTGCCCTGAAAAGGCAAAAGGCAGGGTCAGTATTGGGGTCTTCCCTCCTTGCTTCAGCCATAGGAAACAGCCACCCTCCTTACTCTGGTGTTCATAGATCACTGCATTTTTCCACATCCTTTTCCCAAAGCATCAACAGGGATTTCTTCTCCTGATTTCCATGGCGTAAAACACGTCGCATGTTTTTCAACAAATCCTAGTGTTCTATAGCTTCTTTTGACGTATCTAATGCATACATCTCCTTTGCCCCGTGGCAGCAGCACATCTGTGACTCGCATTTTGCCACTGGCCCCCTGGCAGGTGCGTAGTTCGGGGGCAGCTGCCAAGGGATCCCTTCTGACAGCATTTCCAGTTGTGTCGCTGAGGTTAGTGCTGGTTGTGAGCCTCTGCTGCACATTCCAGGTACATACACCACTTTCCAGCAGCTCACGTTTGCCCACGTTGGAACAGGCCGGGCATTCTGCTGCTCTTTTCGTGTGTTTTTTTTTTTTAAAGCCAGCACATGCTGCTTAATTCTATGTCTTTCAGCTGCAGTAGAGGGTGGCTTCTTTCTCCCTTCCTATCTGGTGATGCAGAGATTGGTTTCAGAACATTGACTCGAATTTTTGGCCTCTGTTCACTCCGTGTGCTTGGTTCAGGCTCCAGAGTAGCCTCCCACCAAGCAGCAGCAGGAAAGTGGACCCCTCAACTCTCTGAAATGTGAATATTGAAAAGTGTTATCATTACTTTAAAATGCCCCAGACGGTAGGGAGGGGCTGGTGTAAGTTGGGTGAGAGAGGGCACTGTGCAAACACAGACATCCCAGTGCCTTTTGAGCTACCTTAATCTTTCATAAAGCAGCAGGACCCAGCTGCAACAGCAGCTAATGCTTACAATACAGAGGATTATGATTTTCCTGAATTATTGATTGCCCTTGCTTTAATCTTCTCACCTACTTTGTTATGCAGAGAATCTCCTGGACTTTTCTTCCCACCTTTGAGAGTGTGGTCAGACAACCCGCCAACTTCTCTCCACTGGTCCATCCCATGGTCTTTATTTCTGGCATAGCTTGCAGAAGCAGCTTTCTTTTCAAGGCTTGGCTCTTTGCTTTGTGTTTTTTCCCCTCTCTTGGGAAGCCCTGGCTCATCACGGTGCAGGCTTTGGAAATCATAAACCTTGTATACCCAGATAATTTGTGTTCACACACCAACTGCAGTATTGTCCTGTGTGGTTGAGAAAGGTTCAGCTCTCTGATGTGACATTGTTTTCTGCAATAGCAGAAAGGGAATTGGATCAGCATAACGTTCCCATGTAGAGAATAGGTAGCATATTATCTTGTGCTTTCATAGCACACTAGGTGAGTCAAAGGCTCTTGAGTCGCTTTATGAATATGGAGTTACAGCTCTCCAGGCCACTGAGAAGATGGAAGTAATATCACCGGTGTTGTTATTTTACTTCCCTTGCATGTGGTTTTATTATTAGAGTGAGATTGTGGCCTTAGAAAAATCTGTTGCAGTGTGCCCATTGACCTCAGCATAGCCAGGTTTTCTCTTAATTCTAGCAGGTCTGTCGGCTGCTAGAGTCCTATCTCAAAATGTAGATTGGTAAAATTGTGCCTGAGGAGGAAGAGAAATTTCCTGTTCTCTCCTAATGAGATCTGATTAGATCATTGTATAAAGCACTGCCTGCCTGACCAGCTTTAATTCTCGTTCTTACTGCATTCTAGTAAATGGCTGGCTGAAATTAAGTGCGTCAAGTTCAGGCTCTGATGTTTATTGTCATGTCAGCCGGGGAGATGAGGCACCATCTCGCCCTTCTGTAAAACAACAGGAAGAAGAAACTGGCTTCTCTGGCCCAAGGAGAACACAGTAAGTGACAGTCAGTGCTACGGGAAGGCACAAGGTGCTGCCCCACGGAACAGCGCTGTGTCGGCTGTTGGAAGGCGCTGTATTTTTAGCAGTGTAAGTTCTGGTGTGTCGTGGCTGTTTAAAAACAGGCAACTGTCGCTGAGTGACAGCCTTCCCTCAGCTAGTACGCAGCTATTTTGGGTTTGCTTCACTTGCAGTTATTCCTTGACAGACCCTTGGATGAGATTTCCTTGACCTTTAACTCCAGCTTTCTCATGCTTTTGTTAGCTGTGTTTTACCAACGCACGTCACGCTCTTTCCCTCTCCCCCTTCTACCAGTTTTATAGATAAGGATTGGTAATTGTCTTTATGGAGGTTGTAATGAGTTCTGTCACCACACAAAGAAGCTCACTAATAAAATAAATCAAAGCAGCAATGAATGAATGGGAAGCATGCTTTTAAAATTAGATTTGTACTGCAAGTGCCATACTGTCACTTGCAGCATGAGGCAATGTTAAAAAGACACTGACTTGGCAAAGTACCTTGAAAGGGTCACTGAGCTCTGCTGGTAGGAATTAGGAAGCTTTCCATTACCTCCATGCAGCACTGGTAGTTTCAGCATCATTTGGGAGTAAATATTTTAAGGAATGATTAGGACAGAAGCACTCGAAACTCATCTTAGATTTTACTTGTTCAGTTAACTCAGTAACTCAGCTTTTCTTGTCGTATCATTACATGTGTTCATGTAATGTCACCTTCTGTGCCTGGAGTCCTGTACCAGCTTTTGGAGCTCTTGGCCCAACATAGGGTCAGCTCTGTCTGCCTTCCCATACCCCCTGCTTCTGCACTGTGCCACTCATCGGATAAATGCTGTCTCACAAGATCTGCAGTGCAAGAACAGCTCTCTTCTGTCTAGCTGCATGTTGTCTGCAGGGGTCTGGTTCTCACACATTACTCAAGGAAGTCGTGTTTTCAGGAGATGTCTATTCCCGGTGGCCTGACTGAAAGCCTTTCCTTAGAGATCAGGGGCAAGTGAGGCATCCTGTGGGCAAGCAGCAAGGAGAACAAGGTGGTGTTTTCATTCAGGCTTGTGTTGCACTAAAATGAAGCTGCTTGTGAGCCAATAGGGCTTTCGTGATGCAGGGCGCAGCGCACAGGGTAAGGATACAGGTTGTTGAGGATGGGTCCCAGTGCAACTGAGCCTTCTTCAGCTCTTCCTCAGGTTTTTATAGTTCCCAGATCTGTTGCAGCTCCTACGGTATTACACAAACCATTTATAGAAACACAAAACATCCCCAAATTCTTGTTTTCTCAGTCTACCCATTAATTTCCTAGCAGAGAAATCACACTCTGGCCCTCTGCAGCAAAAAGTACGGCAACTACAGAATAAAAAGCATTTCTGATTCCACTAGAAACTTCACAGAAGCTGAGTGCTAGTTTCTTTTTTCATCTTCATCTCTTCTGTACCAGCCTCTCAAGACGCAGCAGGGACAAAAAGAAAGAAATTCTGTAGAAAGAGTGTTTGTCAACTTTCTTCTTGTCTCTCTCGCCATAATGACATGTAATTAAGTACCTTGAACTTTAGAAGTTGCCTGTGAAAGAATTATTCCTCTAACTGAGAGCAACCAACCTCCATTAAGTTATACTCAGTCAGCAAATGACTGTAATTATTAGGGCCAGTAGACAGAGCTGAAACTCAGAGGACTTTAGTGTCAGAGCTAATAATTATGCAGCAGCCTTGGCCAAATATTTCTCTTCCGAGCTAAGTATTTAATATTGCCACTGTAGAATATTAATGGAATTGCCTGCTATGTGGGAAGCTGTTGACTAAGCTCATTGTACAGTGAATTGCAGTGGCTCACATTAGCCACAGTGAGTGGGGAGAACAAGAACACTGCACCAGCCTGCAGCACCAGTGGACCTTCTTAAATATTGCTGCCTTCAGGGCATTAGCATAAGATTTGGGGACAAAATGAAGGGCAAGACAGTGTCGTCTCCAAGAATTCAGAAAGTCATTTGTCTTGCATTACTGAAGGATACTTTTTTATTTAAGTATTGATTAGATATCTCTGGAAAGCACAAAGGAATATGTTCCTTAAGCCTAATAAAGTAGATTGACTGGTTCAGAAAACATCTCCTTTGGTTTCACTTGGACAAAATTATTACATCCGTGCTATAAATACACAATGAAAGAAAGTTATTGCAGAATGTTGGCACAGAGTGAAATCTTCCCAGATGGGAAAAGAAACTTCTGGACCTAATATAAATGTTAACCAAGCGTCAAGTTAGTCTTCTTCAACTAGCAGTGTGTTCCAGTGACTTCCTGAGGGCTTTTTTTTTAAAGCTAATTATGTTTTCACCAGGCAGGGTTTTCTACTTAATTGTAAGGCTGCAAAAGCAATGAGTGCATATCAGCAATGAAACCATACGAGAGCAGTGATAACCACGGGGAAAAGTAGCAGTTTCTTCTGATTTCTGGCACTTGAACAGGCTCATGAATTCTCTGGAGTGTTTTGCTGAGCACATGACCTGTGCTACAGAGATGGCTTCCCTTTTACAGCAACCTTACACAACCTGCACCCAGGTCTTACATGGCAGTTCAGTTTAACTATTGTGGTTTCTATTGCTGTAAGAACATACATTGATTTAAAGTGTGCTGTTCTCTGGGGACTTGGAAATTTTTTTTTTCCTGTTCTTTTCTCCAAGTAATGCAAAATTGAACTGTTGAGCCATTGGGCTTGATAGCACTTGTACTAAATCAAGGCTCGCTGCATGGCTCTAAGCAGGTAGTTATAGGGTTTGAGACTAAGGCAAGGAGGGGAGGGTATTTGGGAGAAAGTGTACTTCAAAGTAAAAAGTCTGGGTTAAGTTTTTTCGTGACTTGAAAGTCTGTCTTTTTTTTCTTCTTCATTTTTCTCTATATACCCAAGAGTGAACCTGTCTCTCTGCTGTTCCACAGGTATGGATGTGTGGGGGTCGCATGGAGGACATCCCTTGCTCTAGAGTTGGTCATATCTACAGAAAATACGTTCCGTACAAGGTTCCAACAGGAGTCAGCCTGGCAAGAGTAAGTGGCAGTGGCGTTCCCCACGACAGATGTCTGACTGCAGTGTGACCATGCTGTTGTCTCTTCTCACCCCACAATGAGAGGCAAATGTAGGCTTTGTGGTCCATAAATTGTAGTTGTACAGTGGTCGAATTGAGCAGTTTTGCAGCAGTGGATGCGTAGCACAAGGGGGAGATAGCCTAGGGGAGCTGCAGACTCATGTGTGGCTAGCTGCCATGCTCCAGTCATCAGCCATTGCCTGGTGTTGGGAAGGGACTTTGCAATCAGGCGTTGGCTATGGAATCACCAATAAAAACAAGATATGGCTTTAATTGTGTAATACTTCACTCATTTTATAGCTGTGCTTTCCACGAGCAGAAGGCTTCAGCATGGTGATTGTGTTTTGGTGATTGAAAGACCTCTCAACTTCAAGCATCACAGACCACTGAATGGGCAAGCTGTAATTTTCCACGATGGAACGTTCTGTGCCATCTTATTTCTTAATTTAGTCTAACCCAAAGAGGAAAGAGTTTTTGCCTATCATGCGCTAGCTTTCTCCACTTAATTTCCAAATTGTGAAGGGATTGCATTGCCCTCTGGTGGGAGAAAAAGATTATAGGAGCAGGAAGGCTGCTAAATCAAAAACCACAAAAAGGTACCCTGCTGTTCTGCAGTCTTATGGCTTGCACAGTGTTAAAATGTTTCCCAGTTTAATAGCATCATCCTAGTTACAGATTGGGATTTATTACTCAGCCCAGCAATGACCTGTCAGAGCGATAGAGTGCTCTCCTGTCTGTGCCATCTCTTCAGGAAGGAGCTATATTTCTTTTGATTCAGTATTTGGCTCTTGCACACTCCCACAGTGCTGGAAGGAGATGGCACACAGGTGTAGGAAAGGCTGTTTTTTGGCATCAAAGATCGTACAGTCACCTTGAGATGAGCACCTCCTCTTGTTGTGTATAGGTGCATTTGGGGCAGTGTCAGCACATTGCTTGTTCTTAACATCCTAATTTATTTGGGAGTAAATGACCTCTGCCAGCCTGACCACCTTCATGCAAGTGCTGCTGGGTCACTGAAGTCATGGCACGTTACTGTGTGGCACCAAGAATCTACCTGGTGCTGCCAGAGAAGAAGAGTCCAAGGTCCAATGGTCTCTTGAGTGTGTTGTAACAAGCAGCAGGGCGGGCACCTCG
Source organism: Scolopax mira (assembly GCA_004320125.1). Classification (NCBI taxonomy): domain Eukaryota; kingdom Metazoa; phylum Chordata; class Aves; order Charadriiformes; family Scolopacidae; genus Scolopax; species Scolopax mira. The sequence continues at coordinate 99,406 of BJBW01006562.1, forward strand.
AGAGGGTGGTGTTCATTGTTGTCTTGGAATTGCACAGTGGATTAAGCTTTACAGTGATACGTGAAAAATACTTTTTCTGGGAGGTAAACCTTTTGCTTCTCTTCTGAAGGGTCATCACCTAAAAGTTCCGTATTCCTTCAGTATCTCAGAGTTTCTTTTAAACAGCTTTTTACCCAAGAAATGGGAAAATAGTGGTAAAAACGAATATTGTGAACTAAGCTTTCCAGAGGAGAGTACTGCAAATCCCATTCCTAGATGGATATAAAAGATGCAATAAGAAGGATTTAAGGAAGCAGCTTTTTGTCAGGGACCTTTGAATGTCCAGTGGTATTTACCAGCATCACTTTCTGACTAGCTTCTTTACAGAAAAAGAGGAAAAAAAGCCTCAACTTTTGATTAATGTTGTTTTTCTTAGGCTCAAAGAGCTAGATATAATGGCTGAGTGCCAGGATTCTGTTTTGACCTCAGCTGAAAATATCTGTCTAAAAGTCCCTTGGAACTAGAGAATAATAAAAATAATCTTCGTCCTGAAGCTGGAGAGAAAGAGTGGATGTGAATGAAAATCCTTTCTGAGCAAAAACATGAGAGCTGTTCTGAATGCTAATGTCAGTGCTTTGGGCAGAGCGTTCTTGGGTGGTTTTTCCCCTCTCGTTTTCACACCTGGCTGTTACCCACACAGAACTTGAAGCGAGTGGCTGAGGTGTGGATGGACGAGTATGCAGAGTACATTTACCAGCGCAGACCGGAGTACCGGCACCTTTCTGCAGGGGACGTCACAGCTCAGAAGGAACTTCGCAACAACCTCAACTGCAAAAGCTTCAAGTGGTTCATGAACGAGGTCGCGTGGGACTTGCCGAAGTTCTACCCGCCAGTGGAACCTCCGGCAGCTGCTTGGGGAGAGGCAAGTTTGTGCTCTGAACCCTGCAGTGGGCAAACAGGCTGCCGTTTGGTTTTTTAAAGCTGCCTTAGCCGTGTGCTCCAGCACCGGTTTGCCCTGAGGAAGGTGGTAAGAGAGCGTTTAAAGGTGCTGCTTGACACATTTCAAAGACTAGAACTCCTCTACCAGTATATTGGCCTGATCACAGAAGGCAATTAGACAGCTGTTTCTATTAGTGCACGTCTACAAAGAGAATAGAGACTTGGCTTGTTCTGCATGTTGTATATTTAGTAGAAGGCAGAACATGCCAGCAGGGAGGACTAGGGAGAGGCAGCAGCTGAGCAATAGCAGAAATCTTGTGTTTCCAAAGGACTAGGCAACTGTGTTGAGCTCTGCTCCTTAGCTTTCCCATCTGAAAGCCAGGAAAACCACTCCTCCTTTTGAAAGTCAGCTGTGTTCTGGGAAAAGAATCACCCCAGGAGTGAAGTTGTGGATTGTTACACACACCACCACAGTGGGCTCTGCTGTAGTTAATGGGCTTTGCTGTGAGGTTATTGTACAGCTGGTAATGGGTCTCACTTTGAGTTCCTGTGCTTTTTTCTAGCTGTTATCTGCCAGCTCAGATACATAGTTAAGTGAAGAGTCTCAAAGCTTGTCTTCATACAAATACTGCCACTACTTGAGGCAATTTAAGCCTTCTTTCCTGTCTCTTGGTAAGAGTAGGAGGTTCAATGACTAATTTACTATTTCAGATACGCAATGTAGGAACTGGACTGTGTGTGGATACTAAACACGGAGCCCTGGGATCCCCACTGAGGCTGGAAAACTGTGTGAAGGACAGAGGAGAGACAGCATGGAACAACGTGCAGGTAACATTCCCTCTGATAAATCATGGACCCCTAAATAAATTTGGGGAGGAAGAAGTTATAAGAACAAATGCTTGAGAAAGAAGGCCCTTGCAGAACTCTGTCAGGTGAACAGAGGGTGCTGTGCACCCCAAGGCTCCCGTGCTAATAGACTTGAAAGGCTTGTAGCAGGATGTGGCTTGTGCTTGTGGTGGGGTCTGGAGCCTGGCATTCTTTGTGCGGAGCTTTTACTTCTGCTTTGAAGTTCTCAGAGTGAACAAAAGAAAGCACAAGAAAACAATATGACAAAGTAATAAAAGAAACCAGTAACAAGGCAGCTGTAATATGTAACAAAGTGAATATTAACTTCAAAGGTTGTGCTGAAAGAAGTGATAGAGGAGGATCATGCATATTAATGAACCTGCAGGAGCATTCAATAACTGCTTACTCTCATCCTTCTGACAGGAGGCAAATGCATTATAAACACCCAACCATTGCTGGAGAGAGATGAAACCGGCCAGGCTATAGATTCACCCTCTCAACATATAAGGTGCCAGAAACGACAGCTTTATTGTAACAGAAGGGAAGGAAATATTAGTTTGTCTAAACTGTAGCAGCTGAGCTGAGAAAAGATCAAGAAAACAATGCCTCTATTACAGAGCCATGCATAACTCTTCAGGGGAATGGCTTCAGTAGTAGGAGTTGGAGGGTTGTTGCATATCAATTTTGATGCATGAAAACTGGAAAAGAAACCAATTTTATCAGGCACAGTCCAAAGCTAAGCTTCTGTTGTGTCAGAAGAATCTTGAACAATTAGTGTTGGCTTATGTTTAGGAAGAGAATGTGCTTTGAACTTCCGTGTAGCATTGAGCCCAAATGATTGTAATTTCTCTCCCAAAAGAGATTTAAACGAGAGAATGAAACAAAGTAGCTTGCTTGTGCAAAAGTTTTTGGGCATGCAGCTTCAAATAGTAGCACCCTGCTCGTTGCTCATCTGTCTTACTCCCCTGTGAGATCCCTCTGAAGGGAGGACTATTCCTCCACCTGGTTCCAAAAGGAGCCCCCAGACAGCCTTGCCCCTTGAGCAGTGAGACAGGTAAGTAGTAGCTTTGTAGAACCATGTTGGCTACTGCTGGTTACAGAGGACACTTGCACCCTCGCCAGAGATGCTGCCCTTGTCAAAGCAGAAAGCAAAAGCTTCACAGCGGGGCCTGCATTTAAACAAGTTTATCTTTTGTGAGATTCAGTCCTACAATGCTTAAAACATAAGTCAAGCCATGATTGTCAGATGGAAGATGCAGTTTGGCCACACTACTGCCTCAAGCCATGGCCAAATGCGAATGCCACAGGGGCAGCAGAAGGAGCAGAGCATACATGTGGTGGTACTTCCACCAGCTGTTCTCCTGTGTCCAGTCCCAGTGGCTCAGGGATTTCCAGGCCACATGTGCTGGCATCCAGCAACTTTCATCGAGGCCCCAGCTCTGCCAGGCATCGACAGGCTGTGCCGAGTTACTAGAGCTAAAGGCCTTTCTCTTCTTTTCTGTAGTATCTCTCCCTCCATTTCACCCAAAAGTGCTAAGAGGTCATTGCAGCGTCAGTAGAAGAGAGCACCAAGGAAGAATTGCCCTAATGATTGCCCTTCTGACACTCCTGTGGAGTGAGGTGGGAGCTGGGGGCCTCTTGGCCTCTTGTCACAGAAGGTGGGGGACAGACTCTCTCAAGGTGACTGCAGGCTGCCTGTGCATACTCGGGTATTTACAAACAACTTTAATTCAGAGCTCCTGCAGCTCTCTGTCCTTTTTTGCTAGCTGTGAAGTGCTGTAATTGGTCAGCTGCTCACTTAATCCAAGATGTATGTCTGCATTGCAGAGACATTCGAGGCTGCGATTAGTACCCAAGCTAACGAGCATGGCTGTTTGCAGCAGCAGAGTCTCATTTAGCATGCTGTGTGGCAGGCCGTGGGGTAGCTCTTACAGACTCCCCTCATCTGATGTCCCCAGAGGTGGAAATAGTTTTTCTCTAGAAGATTTCATCTTTTCCCTGGAGCCATCCCCACCCTATGGGCAAAGAAGGGAATGTAGTGTTGCTGGTGAAACCTGGTACTAGCCATCCTGAGTGTCCTGGTTGTCCCGGCAGGTATTCACCTTCAGCTGGAGAGAAGACATCCGTCCCGGGGATCCTCAGCACACCAAGAAGTTTTGTTTTGATGCCATTTCCCACAGCAGCCCTGTCACCCTCTATGATTGTCATGGAATGAAGGGGAATCAGCTCTGGAGATACCGAAAAGTGAGTATATGTGTGTGTGTGTGCATATTCTCATTTAAGGTGTCAACTGCCTGTGGGCACTTAAGTTTCCTTTAAATGTCACCACTCATGTTTTATTCCTTTTCTTTATGTAGCTGTGATAAGGGGATCCACAGAGTCTGTTGCCATTGTGCCAATTAATTACCCTCGATTAGAAAGAGGTGACTCCCCTGTTCAACTGGTTAGAAATGGTGAAGGCTGCTTCTCCAGGGCTTGCTCACTCTCCAGTCCTGTCCCCAGCTGGCAGTGAGGTGACACAACACCCTTGCAAAACCTGTTTGCAAAGAGGTGTGCTGGGTTTGTTGGTTTGATCTGAATACTGGAAGATTGTGCCAAAAGTAGATAAGGATTTATTTAATCCTTATCCGTCCTCCTGCTAAGCAATGCTTTTGGGGACAACAGGTAAGTGAGTCCTTGACTCAGTGCCCTATCTTAGTCCTTGCCATGTGCATGCAGTGTGCCAGAGTGACTGCAGCAGGATGGGAGCCTGCAGGCTGGGGACCTGCCTTCAGGTCCAGCTTTAGAACTTCCCAGTGCATATGTGAGGATGGGACCAGATGCTGTTTCAAGGGGGGTGGGAATGGACCCTGACACTTGCCAGCTAGTTAAGCATGGAACACCTTCAGATACATCAGGTGATGAAATAGCTTGCCTTGGGTTTTAATACTTCTTTCTGTTGTTTTTAAACCAGCTTTGCTTCTCTGCTTAGCAACCTCACATCAAATTTCTCTTCCCCAGGACAAGACTCTCTACCATCCAGTAAGCAGCAGCTGTATGGACTGCAGTGAGAGTGACCGAAAGATCTTTATGAATAGCTGCAACCCTTCCTCTCCAACACAGCAGTGGATATTTGAACATACAAACTCAACCGTCTTGGAAAAATTTAACAGAAATCTTGATCTTTAAAAGACTGAGAAAATATATATATATTTTACAATTATAGTTTTTACTGGGGAGGGTTACAAAAAATTTTTTTAAAAATACTTTTTTTTAAACAGTTAATGAAGGTAAAAGGGAGAATCTCAGGAGAAGGTTAACTAGCAGGCCAGTCTTTATTGCAAAGATGCTGCATCCTTCTCTTCTGGGAATGGTGGAATTTTAAAGGCTTTGCCAGAGCCACTTCTGTGCTGAGACTGAACAGAAACTCTGTTTTTAGAGGAGTCTGAATGTGATTCAAACTGCTTTGTTTAGGTTTGGTTTGGTTTTGCCTTTTTTTTTTTTTGTTTTGTTATATTTCCCACCTGGGTCTGGTGTTAAATGAGTTTGTTATCCGGGACCCTCCAGGACTTTTTGTAGCTGCTATACTACTCGCTGAAGCATTCCCACGTAGGTGCTTTATTTTCCAAGGTCCATCTAAGCAAAATCTTGAACACAAGATTTAATCCTCTGACATCATAGACATAAAAAAAAAAGGGCCATCAAAACACAAAATGACTATGTTTTTGCCCTAAACCAAAATATATTTCAAACAGGTTGAGTATTATTACTTTCCAAATCATAGCTCTGATAAAGGAATGAGCTGTAGTAGAAGTGCAGCCAAGTGTTGGGAATATCGCTGCAGTTATTAACGATGAGGAATCGGGGTTTCTGGTCCATTCACTTTGCAGTCAGTTTGTCACTCACTGTTGAATCTTCAAGGTGAAAGATTAGCAGAGGGTTTTTTAAGTAAGCACAGTTCTTACAGATGCAGATTTTTGCTAAGAGCCTTTCGATATCATGTTCCAAATTTGCCTCTTATTCGGAGTCTTTTTAGTACAGATATATATCTAGGGTTTCTCAGAGTTAAATCTACTACATCAAGGCAACTTCCATTTTTTTCCTTTAGAGGTTTGAAAGCTAACTTAATTCACAGTTGGTGATAATTAAGTCAGGGCTGAGATGAGCCATTGGTCTTTATCCATTTGTTCTTCAGTGTGTAGTTTGTTGCAGTCATGAGTTCTGTGGTCAGTGGTGTTCTAGCCTTGTGGGAAGGTACCATTAGTCTCTCCTCCTTTCCCAGCATCCACAGCACTGTATGGTTTACTGTGACTGGAAATCTGTTTGCTTAAGCAGAGGTGTGGGATTGATGGGCCAATTTCACTAGTACCCTGTCCCCTGGGTAGTCCCTTAGCAGTGCACGGTGTTACCCTTCTGGTTTGATGCAGACACTGAACCTGAATTGTCTCATCCCAGGAGCTGGAAAAAAATATTGACACTAAAGGATGAATGGAGGGGCTGTTGATTTCAAGGCTATCTGAACAGAGTGTTCAAAAAAACACTGGTTAAAAATTAAGTCATTGCAAAAAAACATATAATACAGCCCATTTAGTCTTATACTGAAGGCAGCAGTGGCATTTTCTAGTAAAAGCTGTGAATGACAGCGCAGTTAACCTTTTGCAAAGATGCTGCGTAAATCAATAAAACTATCCCTTTTCCAGCCATTGCCCAGCTCTGCAGTTTGTGCAGCTGAGGAGGCAGTGTGCAGCCAGCTCGGAGAGTGAGAGGCTGCAATACTGGGGGTAGAAAGGGGACCCCCCTCTGGGACTCTCAATCAGCAGGGTTAACAGACTTACCCTCCTTGGAGCAGCAATGGGGGCTCTGCTCTGGAGTATCTTTCTCTCCTGTTGAAGGCAAGGAGATTTTTGCCTGGAGTCAAGAAAGCAGCAGGCTGGCTCCCTCTGCAGACCTCCAGAAGTAAGAAGCCCTTTCTGAAGTTGCCAGTTGTAGAACCAACTGCCCACATTTCAGGTGTCTTTGAGGCCGTGCGGTGCTGTGTCTGCACTGGGAGCAGAGTAGGACTCAACTGGCTGCCTCTCTCAAGGCTGATGTATTGACTATGAGGCTCACAATCACCTCCACCTCTCACGTTCTCACAGCTGCCCTATTCTGCCAGCTTACCAGGCCCATGCAGTCACAAAGCAATGGAAGTAGGGGTGCTGGATTGCAATGGGCTCCCCAAAAGTGTTGGTGTCTAACGTTTTGGGAGTCAAGGGAAAAAGTCTTTGTGTCAGTTTTGCAGCAGCACCGCTATGGAAGTGAGACCAGTGTCAGAGTTGACATCTTATGTTCTCAGTAACTACAATATGTCTGTCATGAGGATCCCTTTCTCATTTCAATGGGAGACAGAGCCACTTGCCAGTGTTTTGTGTCGGATTGTTGCTTTCCTTAAGTTATTAATGCTCTCGTTAGTCTAGTAGTGCTGACTGTGGATTGCTGGATGGCCTGACTACATGTCGTTATGAATGTTTTAATACCTGTGGAACAAGAAGCTGTTCATGAACACTGCTCGTTTTTTGTTTTTTTTTATAATTGGGACACAATCTGCAAATTATATAAATGGACTGTAGGTCATTCTGCTTGCAGCTTGCAATTTTGTGTGTCTTAGTTTTCTAGCGAGAGGATTAGCTTCTGTTTCTAAAATGCATGGCTCGCTTTGTGCTCGGGCTCACCTTGTGAAGGGAGTCCTGGCTGCTGGGCTTGCTGGACGCTTGCTTCAGAGAGAACTGCAGTAACAAACAGGTCTTTTACCACTTAATGATCTTCATTCGGAGAGAAAGGAGAGCTCTTAGCAGTATGCACCAAAAGATTAGGTAATTGTTGAGGTAATTCCTCTTTGAACCAACCACCAGTACATGGAAACTGGAGCTTTAGTGCGAGTGGTCCTACTGGGTCCTTCTCAGTATCATTGATCTGATCTGTTTTCTGAAGGTTTGGGATCTCAATGTGGTAAGAACCCCACAAATTCTGTGTACTTCTGACTGGCTCGCTGGGCTTTGAGCTATTAATTTATTTACATCAATTATACTTTTCAATACCCTAGAGGCTTTGCTGACTAATGAGAAGACTTAATATAGCCAGCCATCCACTGATTGAGAAATAGAAGCTGTATTTCATCACCTACATCTTTAATTGAGCCTTTGCTGGGCAATCTGGTTAATTATTCCAATTACTGTTGGTTATTTGTAAGCAAAATCGCTAAAGCATGAATACATAAGCAAATCTTCACATCTGCATGCAAGTCAAGACTGGAGATTAAATACCAGTGATTATCTAATGCAAAATAAATGTTTTCATATTTTTCCCCCCAAAATATTCAAACAACCCTTCTCTCTGAGGCTGCATAAATTCTGCTGCTTTTCAGTATCGGAATCCCAGACAACAGGGGGATCCCTGGATGTGTGTTATGTCACATAATAATACTTTGATTTGCTCTTGAAGCTCTTGTTGATTTATACTGGTGCTAATCTCTAATGCCTCCAACCAGAGTGAAGAGGTTTGGAGCTCCTGTGTGTGCAAGATGTCTGTTTTTTCATGCCTGGGATAATTTCCTAACTTTCTTTTCCGCACCATAATAGAGGAATGTGTGGGCTTTACTGAAAGGGGAATACAGCATCATTAAAATAAAGATGTGCCTTTTTAAATGTAAATGTACAGCAAATGCTTAAACTTGAACCATTTCCTAGTGCCTTGCTGGACAAGAGAGAAGCGGGGAAGGGGTTGGGAGATAAGGATGTAGTGCAGTGTTTGTGTTTGTGTGTGTGTTTTTTAAAATGTCTGACTTTAAGTGCAAAATTTGTGTGAATGACAGTAATTCAGAAACTCCTGAGTTTCCTCTGTTAATTTGATGTCATTAATGACTCGAGGTGGGGGGTGTGTGTGTGTATGGGGAGGGATCACTCCAAATAGAAAGACTTGGAAAGGATGGCAGGTTCCTCTTAGTGCAGTGTAACAAGTAAAGCTGGACCAGAGGGTGTCTTGGTTTGCTGTTGGCTGTTTCACCTCATGGTGAAGGCTCATTTCACCACCATGCAAGATCCTGCATTTTATTTTCTCATGATCGAAATCCGAAATCACAAATAGTCCCAAAAGGATATAAAATCAGTAGCAGAAGTGTCTTTCAGAAGGCGATGCCTTCCATCACTGGGAAACTTTGAAAGGGTGTGGTCAAATCTGGAATACAGAAGTAGCAAGAAAGCAATTTCTCAGCTTAATTTAGCTCCTGGCTTGTTTTACAGTAGTCTGTGTGCGGGGCTTTCCTTTCCTTTACTGGCAAGTTCCAGAGACATCAGCATGCTGAAACTCAAACTGGCACCACAGCTACCAGCTACTGGAGGATCATCATGGTAGCTGTGCTTGCATCAGGAGGGGAGAGGAGAGAGAGCCCCTAAAACTCATACTGGGCAATCACGTAACTGCTGGGCAAAAAGGTATTTCACAGGATACCTGGCAAAAAGGGGAGCTGGACCCCAGCAGAGTCGGGATCGCTGGGTCCTGCTCCCAGTTTACCAGTGGCCTATTGATCTCGAGCAAGGAAAGTCTGTGCTGCAACTTCCCAGCCTGTGTAAGGTATAGCTTTAAGCACTTCATTTGCTGATGTAATGACTCTATTTTAAAACAAGCTGCAAGTCCTCACCTGGTTTGAGTGGAGAGATGCAATGGGTGGAGAAAGGGAAAGCTGAGATCTGAAATTTCCATCGGCATTCAACACACACTTTTCAATTCATTTCATATTCTTCATTAACCAGTCAGACTGATTTATTCACATAAATTTCAAGTGGAACTGAAATAAACTCAGCTCTGCTCTGATTGCTGTGTTGTAGTGTCACGCTTTAACTTGGGAGATCTGTGTATGAAATTAGGCAATGATGGATTATGGAAATCCTAATAAAATCCTATCTCTGTTGTTTGGCTCTGCCTCTGCTAGCTGAGTATATGCTCATTTATTCGCTGCATTTGAGCTTTCTTGATGCTTCTGTATGATTCAAAAATCTTTAATGATTCCAGCAGATGTGAGGGTTTGGGGAGTTCTATATAAAGCCACTGGATCTATGTGGTCTTAAATTGGTTAGTTCAACCCTAGAAAAAAAAAAAAGTCCTAATCCCAATTAGTGAGCAAGGAAATGGGAACTCCAACCACAAAACAAGATAAAAACTGATCAAGCTAATAGATTAAAACGTTAGCTCTTATGATAACAGTAACAAATAGCTTTAGCCTCTAGGGTGCAGAAGGGAATTGGTTTCAAAATGCATTCTCCAGGATCTCAGTGATAAGGTCTAAGTTTGTCTATTCCTTGTACTGCATGCATTTTATCTGTAAAACTGGATGGTGCCTCTTGAATCAGTGTATATTTATTTCCGTGTGTATTAGGACCAACAGCCTAATATCTGGGGGTGGTAAAGGACTTGTAGCACTTTAATGTAGTAGCTTTCATAAATCGGGAATCATTGATAGAATGCCTAGTGTTTTTAAAGTTGAATGGACTTCCTTTTATAATATATTTAAAATAAATTTTTAATGTGTTTTCTGAAACTGTGTATGCAGAAATGACTGTCCCTGCCTGGTTCGCTCCAGTGATTGAGTTCCCTTCTCTCTACTTTTTATGAAAATAAGCTTAGTTACCCTGGGCTGGTGTTTCTTCAGCATAGGCTTCCTACCACATCACGCACTGGTCTCCTCCTCTCCTTCCCTTTGGGGAACATCCTTCCCGACTGCCCCGTGAAGGTTTTGGGTATAAATTGCAGGTTTTACTGTGTTCATGCACAGGCAGCTGTGTTGGGCACACATGGTGGGATCAGGCAGCTGGGGGCTGCAGAGATGCCTGTGGGACGGGAGCTGTGGGCACCAATCTGCCCCTCACAGCTGCTTCCAGGGTGAGGGCACTCCCACCATGCCCCAAAACTCCAGCCCAGAGGGCTCTGCAACACTTCAGCTCAGGCAAGTTTAATGAAGAACAGCAGCCACGAGGGGAGGAGATACGTGAGGAGAAACTTAAGGAGGTGTGGACAAGGCTGGAGGAGATGTGGGAGGGAGACATGTTCATGCAAGCAGTGCTTCATGCCCATGGGTACATGTACCATGGAGGGACCATGGTCGTGGTGGATAACTTGTGCCAAGGTTCCTTCCTTGACACTCCCAAGGGATTGTGGCCATGGACAACCCTTGGTAGGGCACATTAAGGCACAGAGGAGCAGAGAAAACCCAGCACAAGTGAAGCCAATTACACACTTGACCCTGATGTCCTGCACCACCCATCACTTCACTGAATGAACTGGGACAGGCAAAGGGGAGGTGAGACTAGGAACGAGGGGGGACAGATGTTTGGATGAAATTTAGCCAAAGGAGAGAGAGGAGGAAAATTGTTTACTTCAGTGTGTGTACCTTTTTTTTCCCCTCAATACCCAAATCAAAACCTGATGGCCACACTCTTTTTAAGGAACCCCAGGGTATTTTTGGCCTTCTTGGCTGCACGGGCACATCGGTAGCTCGTGGTCAGCTTGTTATCCACCAGGACTCTCGGGTCCCTCTCTGCAGAGCTGGACAAAACGTTAAAATCAACCCAAGCCAAATCAGACAAGCACATCTTGTCTGAGCTACCTTTTCATGCATTTTGAGGGAGCTCATCATCACACGACTGTTGCCCAGTTTGGGGCAGGATGAAGCTGTTGCTCTCCCTTCCTCTGCACATCTGCCTGGAGAACAACTGCTGGTAGATCCATCCCACACTTTGGGTTTTAGGGAAGGGTTTTTAACAGCTCACTGCCCGTTTTGTGTTCTACTCTTTGGTGGGGAAAGCAGTCTTTCAGCCCACGACAAAGTGAGTTTATAGGCATTGCTCACAGCCCTATCCCATGTTCCCATTAGGATCCCCAGCACTTTCTACAGTTGCCACTTCATTTCTTCCCAACACTCCTTTTTACTTAACTCCATGGGGTGAAAAATAGTCAAATAAACGGAAGGGAAACAAACAATAGCACATGTGAAAATCTGCATGTGTGAAAATCAGCAAGGCTTGCTCCTAAGGGAAGGCCGTGCTGCGATTCTTGGGCCACGGGAACATTTCCCAGGAGGGTGTATGTGCCAAAAGCTGTGACAGTTTAAGCATTTTAGCAGGTTCGATATGTGCCACCCTAGAAAAATGCTGAGGGGAGTGGGAGTCTTGTTGGAAGGTGTCAGGGCTGAGTCTCCATTGGCCACCAAGGTAAAGGAAATGGAAATGGTCTGATTGATTCTTGACTGGAGGTATTAAAAAAAAAAGAAAAAGGGCTTCTTCCCAGCACATCTTTGGCAACACAGACCTTTTGGAAAGCAGCATTTCTGTCCCAAAAACTCTGTATGGCTGCATTAAAACAGTAAGTTCCAGATGACAGCTACATCACAGACCTATCTTTAGCGGGTAGTGCTGCTCCAGCTGAGATTTAAAGGCCTGTGCAGGTTCCCTAATTTGATTAGAGGGCTGGCTTGGATAGGCAGACTATTACAGCTTCAGAAGCACTAAAGCTGCCTGGGTGCTGATGGGTTTATGAAACATTGTTTCTCACTTCATTGCAGCTCCCACAAAGAATTATTAGATCAGGTTAGTGATAGATACCTAATAAAAAATGTCTCTGTGAGGCAGTTTATTTCACAGCAAGGTAGTTCCAGACTAGCAGACTGTGAAATCTTGAGGTTCCCTTGAGGATAAATATGCTGAAATAAACTGCAATTATATGAACAACTCCATGTACTTTTTTCTTTTTTTTTTTTTAAAAAGGTGTCATTGTGTTAGTCTGAGCTGGAAGTACTTAGCACTGAATTAGCAAACAGTGACAAAAGCAGGTGGATTGTATTTTTTTTTCCTCTTAGTAGGCATTGCAAAACAACTTTGAATCCTTTTATTTGCATGATGAGAGTTTGCAGCCAAAGATGAAATCCAACCTGATAGTAAGTGCCAACCTGTTCTAGCAGTGATGGTGCCTGTTCCTCCAGCTGCTCCCAGCCTTCCATAGAATAGTCCAGGGAGCACCTGCAGAATCTCCTCCTCACAGAGACATGAGGAAGTCCTGCCTGTTGCGATCATGTTCCCTTTTATCTACGTGCTAGCTGCTGTTATCATCTCTCCCTACAGTTGGTGCTTTCAGCTTCCTGAATGTCCTTCTGCAAGATTGCGTCAGCTTGCCATTTGATTTTAATTTGTAATGCGAAGATAAACCTAGAAAACTTGCTATCAGGAGCTTTGAGATCACTGTCAGCCTTCTGGTGTTTTCCCTTTCCCAAAACCACGGAATATCTGGATGTTTTTTGCCAGGAGGCTATTACTTCACGCAAGAAGATTTCAGGCACTTTGGCCAGGGGCTTTTATGAGAGGCAGCATCTTGCTTTTTAAAATCTCTTTGCCCTTCACTAACTGCTTGTTGGTCTGTGGGTGAAGTCATTTCTTTCCATCACCTTCCCATTGGAGTGGCTGGCTTCTGGGAGCAGCGTCCCCAGGAGGGTGCACTGTGGTTCTCTAGCAGTCACACGAGCAAACAGGAATTAGTAATTGCTTAGTAAAACTGAGACAAGAGGCAGATTTATTCTGGGACGTGTTTGATATTGCAAGGACTGCCTGGAAAATACATATTTTAGCATGTCTGTCTTCTTGTGGGGAGCAGGCAGAGCAGGTGTGTCAGTGTAACCGTGGAACAGGCTGATCTGACAGTGACCAAAGGGCTTTGAGGAGACTCTTTCTTGCAAAGGTATTTTCTGTGTGTGATTCAGCACAGTTCATCCTGTGCTAAAGCACATTGTTCCGTGTGTGGGATTTCAGACTTTGAAGTAAATTCAGTCTATAGAACCTGGTTTTTTTTTTTTCTGTTTGTGCAAAAAGTCTTTTCTTCAGGAAGATGAAATCCTTTTCCATTTACAGCTGCCCACGCACCTTTGACAATACAACGGTATTACAGAGGTGACAGCATTTCCAGAAGAAACATCTTTTCTCTACACATCAGTAGGAATTTTTTTATTCCCTTCTCTCATTTTACCTTTTTTGTGAAGATGAAAGAAATGCAAAGCTTCAAGTCAGATTGCTTTGGGAAACACTTTCCCAGGTCCAATCTTTTCGCTATCCCTGTCTTCTAATTAGTGGGGAGAAAAAAAAATAATCCATCTTCTTTAATAGTATTTCAGACAGAACTCCTACCTACTCAGGAGCCTCCTCATGCGATGAGGTAGCTGAGAACAGGCATCTGTGTGGGCTATGTCGACATGAGTTTTGCAGAAGTGACCGGGCGAGAGCCGCCGGTGCAGCTTTGGCCGGTGACCGACAAGCTGAGGCGGGCGAGTGCCGCGGCCGGAGGCTCGTTTCGCTGCGGGGAGCGGAGGAAGCCCGAAGGCCGGAGAAGGGAGAGGCCGAGTTTCCTCAGTCTCCTGACGGGAAGAGCGAGGGGTGGCTGGAGGTCTCTGAGGGGTGGCCGAAGGGCGATGAGAGGTGGCCGGGAGTCGCTGAGGGGCGACCGGTCCCACCGCTCCCGTCACGGGCCGGCGGGGAGCGGGGGTGTGCGTGGAGGAACTGCGGTGCCCTGGCAACGGCGCGCGGCGCGGCCCGCCCCCCCCCCCCTTCCCCGNNGGCCCGGCCCCCCCCCCCCCCCCCCCCTTCCCCGCGCGCCTCTCTCCCGCCGACCTTCCGGCTGCCGTGCGAAGGCGGAGGCGGGTCGAGGCCGGACGGCGGCCGTTGACTGACAGCGCCTCTCACTAATCGAGGCGCGGAGCGGCGGCGGCGCTCCCCGCCCCGTCAACCGCGCCGCCCAACCAGCGTCCCGGCTGCTGAGGGGGGGAGGCGGGACTTCCGCTGCCGGGGAGGCGGTTTTGTGTGTGTGTGTGTGTGACTGTGAGCACTGTGTGCGGGGTCCCGGTTCGCCCGTGGGCGGCGGCGCTTGGCGGGCTCGGCCCGGCCCGGCCCAGCCCAGCCCAGCCCAGCCCAGCCCAGTCCGGCTTCCACGGCCACCGCTGAGGGGCGGTGGCGACGGGCGGCCCTTCCTCCCGGCGGCGGCGCTGAGGGGGGTCCCCCCCTTGAGGGGGCTGCGGTGATAGTGGGGGGCCCCCGCGGGGGGGCGGCGGGGTCCCCCCCTGAGGGCGCGGAGCAGCCCGGCGGCGACGGTTTCCCCGGTTGTCGGTTCCCCGGGCGGGGTGAGGGGCGGGCAGGTGGGCGATGAATGGTTTCAGCACCGAGGAGGACAGCCGGGATGGGCCTCCCGCCGCCCCCTTCTACGGCCAGAGCTGCTGCCTCATCGACGACGGGGACCGCTGCGTGCGCCCCGCCGGCAACGCGTCCTTCAGCAAGAGGATCCAGAAGAGCATCTCTCAGAAGAAGCTGAAGCTGGACATCGACAAAAGTGTGAGTTGCGGCCTCCGACGGTTTCCCCCATCCCCCCCCCCACCTCCAGCCTCCCCCCGGAGGGGCCGGGCGGGCGGGCTCGCCGTCCCCAGCCCTCCACCGCACTGCGGGTCCGTCCCTCCCGGCGGGGCCGCGCTCCCCGCGTCGCCGGAAAGTTGCTTCTCCGCTCGGCGAGTTGAGCTTTGCGATTGCCTCGGGGATAAGGGGGGGCTGTGCGTGTGTGTCCCCCCTTAACCCCGACAAGCTGTGGGGAGAGCGGTCTGTGGGGTGCGACGGTCCGTGCCGCAGGCTGGGTGCCTCTGGCCCGCGTTTTCCCCTCTCCAATGTCACTGCGCTGGGGTAAGAGAAAAAACACGCCTTAGTCCAAGATACGGCTTTTTTCCTCACGGACGCTGATTATCTCGTGAGGATTAATGAAGCGGCGCAAGAAACCGTGTTTGCCTTGAAAGCTTTTATGCGGTGGGGGAGCAGGTGGTGTTCAAAGGGGCGAACCGTCTTGGCGTCGCAGGCGATAGTGCCGTTTTAATTTCACTTTCGTATTGAAAACCTCTGAGGCTACAACGGTGGAATCGACGGGGGGGGTTACTATTCAGTTAGGGGTCGCCGACGCTACTTTTTAGTCGGTAAGAACTGGCGTTCTGGTCAAGCCAGCTGTTAAAAAATGAACTCTCCCATCTAACTCGAAAGACGAGTCTCTTCAACAGGGCACTTGGGCGCTTGTTCGCTGGTCGGCACTAAACAGCCCGCTTTGCTGCCGACCGCTTAGTGACATTAAGTGACAGCTGTCAGCTCAAGATAGAAACGGGTCCTTTAGCGACTAACAAAATGGGTACAGGAGAGCACTCTGTCAAGATTTCGGGAGGAATTTCTCAGAAGTGACTCTGTTAGCGGAATTCTGCGCTGCATGCTTTTCTTACCTGATCTTTAAAGCCATTACCAACAAAAAAAAAAAATTAAAATAAATCGTGGAGTTTTAAATCAAGCTGTTTGGCAGCTTCCCCAGTTGGTTAGGATGCTGTTGCTCAGCCAAAATATTGTCATGGGAAGAGAGTGACTTGATTTTAAATGTTATCTTTAAAAACAGAGTGTTTCTCCTGGTTGTAGTTTTCAGCAGATTTAAGTAGTAGTATAGTAATTTCTTTCATTTTAGGAATGATTTGTTGTTGACAGATATAAGGCCTTAGAAGTAAAAAGAGGAAATCAGACTAATTAACTCAAAATGAAGGGAAAGCATTAAGTGATTTTTGAGTGTAGAGTGTCTGTGTCATATGAGGACAATTTTGCCTTACAGATATATATAAAAAATGTTTATATTATATATATATATAGTTTTAATCACTTGACATTTTTTGTTGTATATATGTGAATTCTAGTGAGATAATATCGGTTTAAAAGCGGTTTCCATGTCAGGATAAGCTATAGGAAAAAGATTTTTGCTTTTAGCTTTTTTGTTTTAATTGAGGCAATTAGCCAACTTCTATTTGTTCTGAGTTTTGAAACACTTGCATTAATAATCCTGTGTACTATTTAAACCAGAAAGTTCACAAGAGTGGAACAAAATGATGTTTTTCTTGCTAGTGACCTGGTAGTAAGTCCTAAAGCAAATGTACTTCCTTTAAGCAATTGCCTGTTTTTTCCCTGACGTGATTGTAACCATAAAAAATATTATCTGCAGAAGTTCAGGTTCAGGTGGAGCTCTTGAGTCCTTCATTTTTCTTGCCTTTAGTCTTTGTAATGTAAATTATCTCTAACTCAAGATTATTTTATCAGTCCTGGAGTTTAAGATTAGAAATTCCTCAGTGTCATGAGGCAGTCAGTCATTCCAGTCATGAGGGATGCACTCTTTCATACTGGTGTCTGAGTGGCTGTTTCTATAGTACCTGTTTTGATTGCTTTTTCACCACTTCTCATTCTTAGGTGAGACATCTGTATATTTGTGATTTTCACAAAAACTTCATTCAAAGTGTCCGAAACAAAAGAAAGAGGAAGACAAGTGATGATGGAGGAGACTCCCCTGAGCACGAAACGGATGTCCCAGAGGTTAGTAAGTACCAAGTGGGTGTAGGATGCTTTATCGGTTCTGAACATATTAAATTTTGACTTGTGTGTTTTCATATATCAGGAAATATTTCAATTTTAAATTGCAGCTCCACTGAAACTGCTATGGAGTTAATCTTATATTTCAGGGAGACTTTATTCTGATGTGTAATGTCCTAATTTTCTACTCCATTCCTGTATGAGTTCTTTGCCCATGTAGAGTTGTCTATAAAAGGAGACTTCATGTATGTGCTGCTTCCAAAGAGCTGTTAAAACAGTATTTTATATTAATTCTTTTTAAAATGTAAATTAAGTTATTTTCAGGACTGAGGATCTGATAATGGCTTTTTGTTACCTAGCATGTATTGTTTTTGCAAATACACTAAAGAATCCAATAGGTCACTCTCTCTCTGTTTGTGTATATGATATCCAGGGATATTAAGCTTCTTCAGACCTTTGTCTATATGGTTGGTTTTGGCACTATTTACAACTACCTTAAAATAATTTGTATCATCTTTTTATTTACAGGAAATAGGCCTGCTTTGTTTCGTTGGTTGGGTTGGGGTTTTTTTCTGTGTTACAAAAATCTAGAACAATCTCTTCTCTGTGCCATTGTGTTCCGTATTTGCTTTGGTGATATTTCTTGCACTGTTGACACTGCAAAAAGTTGTGCAGAGGTGATGATCGTGGAGGATCTGAGCTCTGGCCACATCAGCAGAGCCCTCTGCTGGAAATGCCACCAGTATTGGCAAAAAGCGGTTTATTTCTGAAAAAAACCCCACCAAGTATTGTTTTGCCAGCAAAGCTGTGTCCACATACCTCCCGTGTGGACATGTGGAAAGAGTGGCAAGTTTTCACTGTGTTGAATTTTGTGGAGGATACCTGACCTTTTGTTGTAGCTGTTTGTGTTTCCATTCTACAGGGTTCTCCATCAAAACTTGCCCATGCAGGCTTTACGTTAGTTGTCAGGATGATTGCTGGAGATCCAGCTGGCATCTACCAACGTTAGTGCTGTAGAGCATGCAGGGTGTTTGGTGGTTAAAAACGGAGGGATGCACGTCACCTGACTGAATAGGGAACTCTGCAGTGTGTCAGCTTTAATGTCATTTTCTTCTTGGTTTTCAGCAGAGATTCCTTTTGTCTTTGAAACATGGCATTTTCCACATGATCTTCGTCTTCCTTCCTGTAGCTTCCCCCACCACCACCACCTTTGCTTTTAAAACTGTGCACTTCCCATTGAAGTATTTGAATTTAATTTCTTCTCTGTCTCTGTACCCTGTTTTATGTCACAAGCCATTTGTTCAGTGCCTGCTAAATTGATATTTCATGTGTGAGCTTTTTTAAACCTTGTGGGAACAAAAGGTTCCCCTTTGCTTGGAGGTTGCAGAGGTGTAATTGAGAGCAGAAATTGGCCAGCAGTTCTGTTGACAGCATGTGAACCAGAACAAAATTTTGTATTTCCCTGAGGCTATTTTTGTCCTTTAGCGTTAACAAATACAAAATATACTTATATTTGTCAGTAAGGTAAGCAATGTGGTTCTGAATGCAGGCAAGGAGCAGTCCTGTTGAGGAAGAACTAGTTATTTTTAGATAACTCTACATTTTTGCCTAATAGAAGCCAAAGGTAGTGCTTATCTTCTCTTCTCTGCATCACTTCCAGGTTGACTTGTTCCAGCTCCAAGTGAACACTCTGCGACGTTACAAGAGACATTACAAGTTGCAGACCAGGCCTGGACTCAACAAGGCTCAGCTGGCAGAAGTAAGTGATGACAGAGATAGTATCATCTCTGTTAGTAAAAAAACTTTTTATCTCCTCTGCTGAAGTGCACATTTCTTGGACTAGAGTCACTAGTACCTGTAGTGACTCTAACTGCTGTCCTCTGCGAGAGGTTTCAGGGGATGGCACCAACCAAAAGCTGCATGAATTCTTTTACCTGAGACAGTCATGGAATACATGGAGGAAGCTGCCTCTTGAAAGCATGTTTTAATAACTTGCTTTTCTCTGCTTCCTTTCCTTCCTTGTTCATAGTCACAATCTGTTACCTTTAGGGAGCAGAAACAGAACCTATTTTCCAGTGGCTTAGGTGTTAACTGAAGATGGCTGAAGCTCAAAATTAAGTGCTACTGGTCACCTTAAGTGCCCCTGTTAGTTTTTCTTTCCTTGCAGGCCCTTGAACTAGTTGGAATTGCTTCTTATTAAAGGCAAAATCACTGACCGTGATTTCAGATTCTTTATTTCCCTCTCTTGTCCTGATGTCTTGTGATTCTGTATTAAGTCAATAAAAGACTCTTTCCTCAAGGGCCTCTGCTGCTGCTTTCTCACCATATGGGGTACTTGTTAAGAAAGATCTCTCTGTAACTCTGTTATTTAAGCTAGTTGTGCTTGGTGTACATCTGCTCTGCTCTCTTTCCTGACTTGATCTTGAGGCTTTCTACAGGAAAAGTCTTCTTTAAACTTGAAAAGAACGTAGCAGTTACTGAATGGTAACGAGGTTGGTTTTGTAAGCTGAGGTTTCACAACTCTGCTCAAAACTGTGTTTTGCTTTTGCTTTAAAGAACAACAACCAGCAGACCAAAAAAGACAGCAAGACACTGTTGCTCTCTTTCAAAGTCAACTAGGGAATGAACACACGGAATATAGAGAATGTGTAGTGTCCTGCATGTAGGAGTAAGGTGAATGATGCAGAGTGGGTGTGTGTCCTCATTAGTAGTTCTGAATTGTCATGTTCTAACTAAGCTCCTGCCGTGAAGGTCTACTTAGGCAATTTACCATGAGTGTGCCCAGGAGGGAAAAAAAAATAATCCAAAACCCAAACAAAAACTACTATGCAAGCAGAAAATAAAGGGAGCCTAACTTAAAGTTGTCACACACTTCCCAGATTTCCTGTGAAGTCTGAGCAGCTTTGACCCTACGCTGGATCCTCGTCCAGCTCCCATGCTTGAATCACTGCTGCCTGAGGCTCTTAGACTCCTGCTGCTACCCCACCGTAAGGAAAACTAAAACTTCCATAAATCTTCTTGGAGTGACTTATTGCTCAGCCTACATCAACATCCAGTTTTGGAGCTGTGTTGGGTACCAAAAAAGAGCTTCTTCCATATGAGAAGCAGATCTCATCCAGCTCCAACATGTGTTCTACATTCATTTTCTGAGGAAAGAGCAGCTAATGGTTCAGGGCTTATGTCAGAGAGGGGCAGCCCTAACCAAATCCTTACCCTCCCATTGCAAATTCCCTGGTGTTAAGTCAAAACTTAACCACTGGGTTTTCCTTTGGACTCTAAAATTTTGCTACATCTGGTTCACACAGCAAAGTGCTGCAATGTTTCTGATGCTCTCCTTCAAAATACTGAGATGCAGAGAAAACTTGCTCTCCAAATAATCTCGGCATAAAATGCCACTTAGGAGAGGCTCTGCAGCTTTGGCAGGAGGACATTCTGGCTTCCAAATTCCACTTGTAGGTTGGCTGCAAATACTGCTGATGTAGCAAGACTATGCTATGTTCATATGCGCATTCCAGCTGTAAAAAGAGATAGAGGTAAATGAGGACTGACAGTTTGAATTGGTGCATGTTTGACTAAGGGTATATTGCACTCAGTGGCCATAAAATTGTTTTTGGAAAGCGAAGAGAAACCGTGTTCTGATTATTTTCACTTTTTAATTTCAGAATTTCTGTCTTTTTACATGTTGTCCTTCTAGACTGTCAGTCGTCACTTCAGGAATATTCCCGTGAATGAGAAAGAGACACTTGCTTATTTCATCTATATGGTGAAGAACAACAAGAGCAGGCTGGACCAGAAGTCAGAAAGTAGCAAGCAACTAGAATGAAGATTAACAAGACTTGGAATAAGAGAGACCTTGAAGGAACAGATGGTATTGTGCATTTTAGGTATATACAAACTGTTCAAGTAAATTGTAAATTTTTTTTTAAAAATGCAGTAAGTCTGGATGACAGAAAAAAATATAGACTTTCTTATCAGGAGTATTTGAAAACATGTGCCCAGCATGTTCCTGAAGACTTCTTTCCCTCATTTCAAAGTCACATTGGAATAAAGAAATGAGGATAATGAGGAAAACCAAGTAAACCTGTAGGACTGTGGAGTTTGTTAACTTGGTGTTTTAAACCATTTCTGGAAATCTGCATCTCAGTGCAATTCAGATCACAGATGAAATTTTTTCACTGAATTTGGACTGCATCACAAACCATCATGCAGTTTGTCTTGGCGCAGGACTGGAATAGCAGCAGAGACAAAATTCGTTACCGAAGTGCATGGGTCAGAAGTTTGTCTGAAGCTTGCTCCCCACCTAAACACACTCTGGCTTGCTCTGAGTCAGTGCTTCACGTTCCAAAATTCTACAAATGCTCCAGCTCACCACATCTACTCCAGTGAACACTACTTCACTAGTCTGAAATTGATTTTTTTTTTTTTTTTTTAAAACCATATTTCCTCTCACCCCCTTCCAGCATGGATGTCAAACAACTCTCTTCAATCTCTTCTTCTAATTTCTTTTATTTAAGAAATCACCAATTCGTCGTCTCTAAGTTTAAAAAATACTGCATTTCCTCCAAATGTGGTATTAAGGCAAAGACAGCTTATTTGCTGGGTTTGATCGTGTTGGTAGAAATGCTCATTTAATTCACTTATGGGTATTTCCCTTGTATTCAGGGCTCAGTGATGGTGGGTTAAACAACAGTTTAAGACATCTGTCTCTTAATCTCTGTAAGATCAGGTATCAAGCATCACAAGTGATGTGAATTTTATACGGAAGCCAGTCTTCAGCAGGTGTCACAAAACTGCTGTGTGGATTAGTGGGCTCAGCAGCCCCTGTTTAATACAAAGCAGACTTATGCTAAGGGGTGTAGCACCACAACCAGGGTAGGGAACTGACTGGAGCACGATGCATTTCATCTGTCTTTGCAACAGGCTAAAAGTATCCAAGCAGTTGCCTTTTGTGAGCATTTTGTGTGCTTCCATCAGAGCTGTGTGAGTGGACGGCTGGTGCTCTTTAACTGGGCGCTGTAGGAGGAGATCCCTCTGATTTTGTTATTTAAAGCCAAGGTGTCCTTACGAATAACACGGTGGTTATTTTGGTAAAAGAAGCTTATAAAAGTGTTGGTCGCCAATGACTGTTCTTTAATGACCTCAAATTCTATTCAAGGGGATCTCATGACTTAAAGCACCGCTCTGCTTCTTTGCTGTCCTGACCAATGTCTCCATTCTGTTACAAGATGCCAAGACTCCATATAGAGAGTATATTCTCAATAAGCCTTAATCAATGGACTGAACAGTAGAAAAACTTTGGCTAGCATTTTGTCAATGGCAGGTTTTAATGTTCTGAAACTGGATGAAGCTTTGTTGAAGAGCTAAACACACCGATCACGATCCCAGCTTAGTAATGCATCATGTTTCATAAGGCATGAAGGGTTCACTTAGTGAAGCTCTCCCAGGATCTCTTTAAGAATTAAGTCACAATTTAAAGCCAGCTGTGCACATCAGCTCTGTGTTTGCTAATACTCCAAAAACATGTTCAACAAACTTCAGCATGTCTAAGTCCTGTGTTATAGGCATAATTACTCTCTTATGGTACACGTCCCACTTGTGAAATTTTGGGGAGTGTGATTGTTTCAGGATTTTCTTGTTCAATTCAGTATGGAATTTAGGAACATCAGCCAGGAGAGAGGTTCAAGGAACGAGGAGAGAATGTCTTGTGTCGGTATTTCATGAATGTTTAAAAATTTCCTAATTACACTGGTCCTTATTGAAAGGATGGAGGAATTCCCACATCAGTCAACAAGATCTGGCTTCTCTCATCCAGGACAGATAGCTAAAAGGGTATGTTCTCTGACTGCATGTTAATCTTCAAAGTGCTCATGTAATCAGAGGTTATTACCAAGGGAAAATTAGTTTCTGAGTTGAGAGGGTTATGCCTCATTGTAACTTCTAGACCAAAACTGTAAAAATGTAGTTTGTTTGGGGTTTACTTTTTTTTTGTTGTTGTATTTTGTTTTGTTTTATTTCTAAGAGTAAATAAATCTGTTGGGGTGTTTTAGCAGCCAGCAGCAAAATGATTCTTTTCAAGGAAATATGGTGGCAGGTTCCATCTGTTCAGGTGTATTCACTGGAATGCTTTTGTGCAGAGGTGGTATCCAGGAAACTTTTTATTTTTCTTTTCTTTCTGAGAATGGTCAATTGATGTGAAATGTGATCCTTGTTGGTTTCACTCTTAAAGCAATTATACTTTTTTGAAAAGGTTCTTAGTGAAGTGTGATGATGAAGAGATGTTTACCAGCCATTAGCAGTTGTTTATAAGGTGGAAAACTTGGAGGCAAGACACCAAAGAAAGAGAAGAATCTTTGGCTGTCGGACCCCATGGCCTTATAAACCCTTGCAAATGCCTTATTACCTTGTTCTCAACTTAGCTAGAGCAAAACGCCTTGAGAAAAGAAAGCTGATGTCTTGTAGGAAGGGTCAGCCACTTTCTGGCTCCCATGCTATGAACTGCAATCCCACGTCAATTCAGTAGCAATATCCATGTTCAGGGTGCCTGTGATTCTTGAAAAGCATTTAGTGTCTAATAACCAGAAAACGCAACAATGCAATTGTCGTTCTGTATAATACCATTCTGTGTAATTGATTCTTTATGCTGCATGCCAATTAAAAAAGACTTTCCAACTTCTTGTTTTAAACTTCAAAGTAAAATGTGTTTGAACCTCACACTTGTGAAGCCATGAGGTGGGACGTTTTCTCAGCACTTTTAGATGGGACTCGTTGGAAAGGTGGAAGACCCAAATCGCTTTGGCTGGTATGATAAGATTTTTATTTTTTTTTTTTTTTTTGCATTTTGCTTTTCACAGAAGGGCCTTAAATTCTGTCTAGCTTTGAACCATGGAGCACAAGCCTTGGGGGCATGGAGGATGACCAGATGTCATCTTCCATTTATAATAGTGGAAGCTTATTTCTTACAAGCCTGCATAGGTGACATTCACCCTGGGGCAGAGGAATGGTCTTTGAAGCCCTCCAGCCATTATATAGCCTAATTCAATTACGTAACCTAATTCAATTCTTGTTGAAGAGTTGCATTAACTTCATTAAACTTCTGAATAGATCCAAAGCCATTAGTATGAAATCCAAATAATGTGGAAGCATCTCATCCTGTATGCTGACCCTCTGCTCGCTTTGAGGGAAGAAGAAGAAACCATTGCTGGTAGTTCTTGGCTTGAGCTCAACTGATGGGAGTTGGAAGCATGCGAAGACTTGAGTGGAGATCTGATGGCTGAAGAGTGCAAAAATATTCAAGGAGGCTGGGTTAGAATGCAGAGGGGTTTTTTTTAAATTTCTGCAACTAAAGAATATTTTATATCACCCTGAATATAACCCAATTGCATTAAAAGCTAATGTTTCTTTTGCCAGGCACTTTAGATGCTCAGCCTGAGAAAAGCAGAGTGGGCTGTTGTACCACTTGTCCCAAATACTCTGGTGTCCCAGTTTTCCTTAGAAATGTGTCTGTAAACCACTGGATAGCCTGGAGTGCAGGACTTGAGCAAAACATACCAAGTCTGGCATTTAAAGTTAGTCTGAAGTGCGAGCTGGCTTCAGAGAGGCTTTGAAATCAAGAGCCAAAATAATTCACAGGAAATGCGAGTTTTCAAGCCGGTCATGATGGCACAGAGAAGATGAAACGGGACGTGGCCCACAGAGAGACTGAACAAAACACGATGCCACAAGTTTCCAGCGTGGAGGAAGATTTGTTCTGTGTTAGCTCTTGTCATGGATGTTTTGTGAGAGGGGAAAAGGGGGGAGCTGTGCACTTTATGTCTTTTGGTTGAGCCAAATGTAAATACCAATGGGAGATCTTCAGCAGGAACTGCAGTTGGAGGGGAGGGAAATGGTCTGCTGGGGGACTGTTTATTTAACTCCACAGGTCGTTATGCCTCCTCAGAGCACTAGAGTCACTTTGCCTCTACAGTTTAAAAGAGTGGGTGATACAAGGTGGCCTCTGGTACAAAAGGAGCCCTTGTACTGCCCGGAGTATTGACTGAAGAGTCCCAAAGGTGGAGGAATGTTCTTGCTGCCTCACTCCTCGTCACTGATGCCCTTTAGCCATCTCTGGCTTTCCAAGTTAGAGAGCTTTCATTTTCCACTTTCAAAGTGCAAACGAACTGTTAGGATGTAAGATACTCCTTGCACTTTTCACAGCTATCCCTGGTCTCACGTTTTTGACTTGCCTGTGAACACCTCTGCTTGGAATGAATTAAATGGTTGAAGAAAGTGTGGGGAGAGGAGGAGGGCTCCTGCCTTAAACCTGAACTTCCCTTGCAAGCGACTCTGCAGACCATCCTGGACACCAGGAGGCTCCAGGAGCCTCAGACTTGGTTGACCCCCGACTGGGCTGGGTTTGTTCCTGTCCTGGCCCTCTGTTCCAGCACAGGGGAAGGGAACAGTTTGCAGAATGGCTTGGAGTCTTAGTGGGCTTACTGGGAGAGAAAAAACTGTGTTCCCTCTTCTGTTTCTAGCCTCCATGTATTGTGCTGATCTTATGCCAAATGTTTTGGACACCTTGTATTTTTAACTGTGTAATATAGCTGTGTATTGTTAAAGCAACTTAGTAACTTATAGCAAAAACTGTAGAACTCATTTCTCTGAGGCGTAGGAAATGTCCTGCTTCCACTGTGTATGAGACTTTAACTCTGTACTGTCTGACAAAGAGAAAATGCTGAATTTCACTTTAATAAATGATCTATCTAGCAACAAGGTCTGCATTCCTCCTGTCTTTCTGCCCTTGGTGCTGTTGGCTCTGGAGCCCGTGGAGTTTTGCTTTGCACGGATGTTTTGTGCCAGGCTTCTCTGATTCACTGTCATTTCCCACCCACCTCCCCAGGGCTGGAAATACCGTGGAGGGAAGGATGTGTCAAGCCTGAAGCAGAAAACTCAGGTGATGGGATATTTTGTGATTAAATCTGTGTGGGTTGTATGGAAGCGAATCACAGAGTCTTTTGAATATAACAAAGAGACAATTCAGAAGAAAGATGGAGAATGTTGGAGAGACACGTGACCTTCCATTCTGGGGAGCATTGGGCTTTTCTATGATGGGGACTTTTTTTTTCCCCCCCTTATCATGACTAGTCAATCAAGTGCGGCATCTCGTTTGATTTGTGTTTCCTAATGAGTTTTTAGGTCTAGATCAACCCTGTGCTTCTGCTTCCTTCTCAGGTTCACCCTGGGCTACATTTCACGCATGACTCGTAGCTCCTGTTGTCCGGAGTCACAGCTGCAGGCCCGGCT
The DNA here is from genome assembly GCA_004320125.1 of Scolopax mira. Classification (NCBI taxonomy): domain Eukaryota; kingdom Metazoa; phylum Chordata; class Aves; order Charadriiformes; family Scolopacidae; genus Scolopax; species Scolopax mira. Next base: position 125,859 of record BJBW01006562.1, read on the forward strand.
GACCAGGTGGGTGCTGCTCCAGTGCAACACTGACACGAGGCATCCCGCTGTCCAACCCGTTAAATGCCAAGATCCTTTGCCCAGCAGTGGTTTGTTTCATTTCTTCTTCCCGTGTTGCTCTTCCTCCCGACCAGCAGCCTTACAGGCAAAGGTGCCTCGCTTTTTTGCTGCAGCGAGGAAGTGAGTAGTGCCAGAAACCGGAGCTTTAACGTTTGTTCTCCTGAGGCCTGTCATGGCATTTCCTGAGGCTCTGCTGGCACTATCTGAGATGTGCTTGAGCCTTCGTTTTTAGGCAGAAAAGAGGTTGCAGCGTAGCTTTTCAGACGCTTGGGCTCCCTCAGAGGAGGACGATAGGATGTTGAGAGCTTTATGCTCGAAATACACGACTTGAATTTATCACTCTCAAATTAAATAGCACTGTTAATGTGCAGCAAAGATTTGCAGAGATAATTTTCCCTGAAACAATCCCACAACATCGTTTTGTGTCCTTATTCCTCAGTTGGCTGTCCTGCAGCCAACTGACCTCTGCTCATCATCACTGGATTCACAGCAAGGGCTAAGTTGCCCTCTGGGAGGAGGGTGGCAGGTTGTGTCACTGCCTTGTGGTGACTTCCAGCTGTGCAGAACATGCCCGTTTATGCCACCAGTGCTGCGTGCAGGGGACACTTGGTCCCCCCTGTCCTACACCCCGGGGTATCATCTTTCAGCAGCAAAGGAGTGGGGACTGGAGAGAAGAGACCTTGGAGAGCTGGGTGTGTTGATGCTTTACTGAGCTGTGAGAATCCATGATCAGCAGTTACGTTTGAGCCTGATGTTCTCTTAGCTAAAGGTTGACCTTGATGTACTGGAGAGCTGTGGGAGATGGAGCTGGCGCAGCAGGAACGGGTCCCTGTGTCCTTGTGCCTGCGTTTGTGGACATGTCTGGAGGCCTTTGTGACAGACCAGGATCTTTTCATGCGAGGCAGCGTTGCTGCTGTGCTGCCAGAGTGTTGTCCCCGTCTCAAGGAGCTCTGAGTTGAAGAAAGTGACACAGGTGGGCACCACGAAACAAGGAGCAAGGGTAGATTTCACCCACATGTTGTCAAGCTTTTTCAGGAGGTATCAGGAAAGGTCTTCGGGTGAGGACAAGGGCAGTGTGGGAGGGGAAAAGCCATGTCATTTGCGTTCCCAAACTGGTGAGTGTGGGCTCAGCACAGGGAGGTGTCCTGCCCAGGGAGGAGAGGCAGAAGGGCTGAAGGAGGACTGTAAGCAACAACCTGTTGAGCAAGTGCTGGTTTTGGCATGATAGGACAGACTGGAAACTCCAGTGATGATACAAATAAACTCCAACAGTTAATCTGTTATTTGTAGAGACTAATGAATAACGCTGCTTAATCTCGTTTGCTCCCTGCCAAGAAACACCCAGAAGATTTCAAGCACAAAACCAAGGAGGAATCTTCTCAGGCTTTTTAACGTATTCACCCGGAGAAACTGAGCAACCAGCAGCTTGATCTGATGGGCCTCAAACCACACATCCCTCTCTCTTGGCTCCCCGCTGCCGAGCGAGGGCAGTGTTAGCTCAGTCACCCGGGCGCAGGGTGCTCGGTGGCTGCATCTCTGAGCCCAGGGCTGGCAGCTCAGGGGGGTGACCCAGAGCCATTCTCTGTCCCAAAGTCACCTCCTCAGCAGGAGCTGGCTGGACTTGTCGGGTACCGGAAGCGGGATTATGCTGCGGTGGGATGTGGAGATCATAAAAATGGTTTGTTTGGGGTTTTTTTCTTCTTTTTTTTTTTTTTTTTCCCCCTGGTTGGACATTGAAATTGAACACGTCCGATTCCCTGCGTGAGCCGTCCTACGGCCTCCCTACAGCACTGATGGAAACCAGGCTTCAGTTCTCTGCTCCCCGCCAGAAAGGGCAGCGCAGAGGACTGGGGGAAAATGCGAATGTGGATTTAATGGTTTTATGTTTTAGAGATATAGTTGAGCAGGCTGAGTGTGCAGGGGAGAGCCTTAGGGCTTCCTTTTCATTTTTTTTTTTCTTCTTTTTGTTTTTTATTTCCCCTGTATTCAATAAGGGATGACTGTGTGGCTCTGCCAGCACTCAATCTCACTTTGCCAGGAGCTGGAGCCGATTTCACATCTCTTATCCTTGCAGGCAGTGTTGGCTTCTTCCCTAAGTACCTCAAAGCCCCCTGATATGCTTTTACCTAATTGTTTTTTGGAACTTTCTCCAAGATCTGTTTCCTTAATGTGTTGCAGGAAGCACTCCATGATTGCTGCGGCATCCTGGTGCCTGTGGGGAAGAGCAGAGAACAGGAGAGAGGGGAAGAGGGAAGTCTGAGGTAGCTGAGACAGCCCTGCTGCTTCTCCTTCCACAGGTAGAGACCAGAGATCACAATGAAGGGCACCGCATTAACAAGCTTACTAACCCAGGCTGTAGTCACAAAGCAGAGAGGAGGCTCCAAGTCCAAGAGGTGTGTGAGAGTTTCCTGTGTCTCTCCCAACTCGACGCCTGGGTGGGCAGGTTCCATCTATAGAAAAGGGAAGGTGGGGGGTTGCATCCAGTGGTCCTGGAGCCACCTCCTTCCTGGCTGAGTTTGGTGTCTGGGTTCTCTCCAGCTCCTGTGCCTGTGGAGCAGACGGCAGGCCAGCAGCCCCGGCCTGGCAGGCAGCCCCGAGCAATCTGATCTCCTCTTTGGTGGTTTGCAGGCTCTTCGTGGAGCTGGGGTGGGAAAGGCAGGCACCACATCCAGCCTCTCGGCATGGAAATGTGTGGGAAATAGCCCGGCACCTTCCCAGCTCTGCCCGGCCACAGAGGGCAACTGAGATCCGTGTAGATGTCCCAAAACAGGACTGTTCAACCCTTCCCTGTCCTGTCAGCCCTGGAAGGATCCCTGTACCACGCAGGTTCTCATTGTTCCACACCCACCTTCCCAACAGAACTAAGTTGTTCAATTTTTTCCTGGAATTTCCACTGACCATCATGTAAAAAGCTGAGCCCTTGTTACACCACTGGTGGCTGCAGCTCCCCTCACCCCTCTGCATCTCTATCTTCCCGGGGATAAAAAGCAGGTTGAAGGCTCTTCATTAGCACATTGGATATAGACAGCTTTTTTTATTAGCCCAGCACAGACTGCAGCACGGGGGAGCTGCTCTCCCCCGCCAGGCTGTTCCTTGTCCCCTTCCTTCCTTTTCCTCATCCTGTTTTCCCCACTCCTCCCTCTTACTCATCTGCTCCAAGTCTTTCCTGCAGTCTCCAAAGCAGGCCAACAGAAGTATCTCCACAAAGGCATTCCCACTTCTTTATGCCACGTTCCTGGAAATAGGAGCCTAAAAGGGTATTGGGTGTGGAATTGGGCGTGGGTTGAGCCCTAAGCAGCTGGCTTGGTTCCTGGAGGTTTTGTAGAGTGAGTCAAGCTGAGGAGCTTCAGCTCAAAGCCTGCCCTTCCTCTCTCCATCAGACACAGGACCAGAGCAGCGAGATCTGAGCGGTGAAGGTGAGCAGAGCAGAGCAGAAGGGGGTTGACACGAGCTCGGTGCACTAGCTCCAACTCGTAACTCCTTCCAGCTCCTCACTTTGGGAAGGAGCTCCCGGCCAAGGCAATTAAACCAGCCTACTCTGGCCCCCATCCCCCCCCCCCCCGGCTGCTCCTGCAGGTCAGTTACAGGCCATGAGAATTTTGTCAAGGTAGCTGCAATCTAACATTAAAAAAAAACCCCTTTTCCTCTCAATTCCTCAGCTTTCAGCCACTGGTGACGCCATAAATTCCCCTACTTCTCTGGTTACTGTAAAGCCTTTCAGGGTGGTCAGGACCTGAATTCCTCACGCAAAAGAACAAGCAGGGAAAAAGGAAACTTTGTGAGCAAGGACGTTCCCCGCCTCAGGGATCCTTCGCAAGGAACCGGCAAGGCTCCAAGTGTGTGCTCTCACCTCGCAGTCCCTCGGCTCAAGCCTCTTGGGTAACTGCCCGTCCCACTCCCCTCTCACCAGTAAATACCCTCCTACCAGCCCACACTTCCCACTCATGCTCCAGCAGGTCCGTCTGGCTCCTTGCCCCCCCCGATCCGCAGGCTCCTGGAGATGCAGCAGCTCCATGTTTGCTATTGAGCTTTAGCTTTGGAGTCACCGGGCGAGACAGAGCTTGTCCAGCGTCACATAGCTATGGAGGTGGCATGGAGACCTGCTGAGAAGAGTGCCCAGCTGTTTTTACCCCCTTCCCTGAGCTGTAGGGCACTGAGCCTCCACCAGATAGCCCCAGCTCCCAGCCAGCTTCCATCCTGGACCTGCTGCGTGGAACACAAGTGGGCTGCTGGGCCACCCCACACTATTCAGCTTCACCTGAGGATTGTAACGAGAAGTTATGGGAGAAGATCAGCAGGAAACTGGCAGTAAAGTGTCTTTGCTACAAGACAAGATGCTTGCTAACAGGATTGCTCCACCACTGAGCAAGGATGGGTCATTCCATGGTGAAGCACCTTTGCTAACCCTACACCCAGCATGTGAGTCTTGTGAGAGGAGTAAATACTCACTTCTCCCAGCACCCTGCACAGGGGAAAGGGCCTTCATGGAGTGGAGCAATGAAGGTTGGTTTTGGAGAGGTAGGGGCATGGGGTGGACAATGTTTGAAGGATGGTCTTGGAAAGGCTGTCCCAGGGTGGTGTGATTTTGGCCTTCTCCCAGGGCAGGCAGCTGCGTGGAGAAATACACTCTGGGCAGAGCTCAGTGCTAGTAGACTCAAACAGAGTCAGCCATAGGGGCAAGAGAATTTGACTTTGTTTTTAAAAAAATAACAATAAAAAAAAAGTCAGAACCTTCATCTGCATCAGAGTCCTCCTGTGCTTGGACGTCATTTCTACAGCTATGGATTGGAAATCTTTTTAGATGGGTGTCAGACTTGCATGACTCCAGAAGCATAGAGATTTGAGGAAGAACTATTGCATGTCATAAACTTTGAAGCTGAGGGGGCCTCTGTTGGACAGAAACCCTCCCCACCTGAGTGGTGCTCCCAGGAGACAGTCTAACCTGGGAGCCAGCAACTGGGCTGAGAGGCTCCAAGTGTTGGGAGAGGATCAAAAAGTTCCCCTGGCAGTAAATCTTTCACCTGCCATGTTACTCACTGGGGCTTGTGGCCATTCCTCCGAGGTCGGCCCCAGGTCAGGATTTCTCCTGTCTCTTTAGCCCCCAAACCTGGAGATTTTTGTCTTATCTTTGACGCCATCTTGACACCGAAAACAAATTATGACCCAATTACCCTTACTGAGAGGGGCTGGGGCTACCTTAAATGGTGAGAAGTATCAGGCGCTTCCTTAAGAGTGGGGTGTGGGGTGGGGAGGGGGGGAAAGGACTGTTGGGGGACCCCTGGCATGAGTCTGCCCTTGCCCCCCTGCTTGGCATGGCAGGAGAGGACATCCCATCCAGCCCCATCCCATCCAGCCCCAGCTGTGCCCTTGGACTCCAGAGAGGCCAAAGCAGCGGTGGGGCTCCCCAGGGTGTCCAGGGGGATTCCCCCTTGCCCCATACCTCCCCCTGCCCTTTGTCACTGGCTGGGGACAGGCCAGAGAGGCCCCCTGATGGGAGGCAGCAGCCCTGGCCCTGGCCATGACCTTCGGGGCGACCTTGAGCGAGTCCCTGCTGGGGCTGGGGACCGGTTGTGCCTCTCACCCCGAGCAGCGACATTTCCATGCTCACCCCAAGGAAACAGCAAACAGCAGCATCACGGCTGAACGGCTGTAACAACCGACCTGAAACTGAAAAAAAAAGAAAAAAAGTCTTTTTCTTCCCCTCTTTCAGTGACACTAAAACGAACTCTCCTCCGCTGGATGCCAGGGCATTTCTTGCCCAGTTTTGTTGCTGTTCGCCCGAAACCAGCAGCCGTTTTGGACGCTGACATGTCCTCAGCTGGTTCCCAGCCTGCAGCCCAGATTGTGTCCATCTCGGGGCTGCTGCCCGAGTGTCTCTGCCCAGAGGAGGTGGCATTGGATGCCTGTGGAGCCAGGTCCCTTCCAGGAGCCAGGTCCCTTCCAGGAGCCAGGTCCCTTCCAGGATCCAGCCCAGGGAGCAGAGCAGTGGAGCTGGGCAGGAATATTGGGCTCTCCCCTGGCCTTGCAGATTTGCTCCAGGTACCTTCATTCTCCTGGGTGAGAGGATGGCTGGGGCTGGGTGTTTCTTTCGTTTTTTTTTTTCTCTCTTTTTTTTTCTTTTTCTTTTTTTTTTTTTTTTTTTTTTTGGCAGATTGGTATTTTATTTGGCTCCATACTGTCCACCGAGCTGTCCAGTGTAACCCTTCCCTTGCTGCTTCTGAGATAAGAATAGGCTCCCCCGAGATCAGATAAACAGGCCCATAAATACCTACAACAACAACAAGCAGGGTCTGGGCTTGGCAGGAAGGGAGGGGAAAAAAAAAAAAAAGAAAGAAAAAAAAGAAAAAAGGAGTCATTTCTTTGCACGCCAAACCCCAGAGGTGCAGAGAGTGGGGTGGGAAGCGCCTGACAGCCCCTCTACCCCCAGCGCTTGCCCCCTTGGCCAGGCAGGAGGGCAAGGGGCAGGCAGGGCAGACAGCAGGGTGGCTGGGTCCTTGTCACTGTCCCCCGTGGCTGGATTCCAGCATCAGGGGACACAGCACGTATGATGTTGCCCTGGGGCCAAGCGATCCCTACGTGCGTGTGCTTCTGTCCGGGCAACTGAGGAGTCAATCCTGCGTGCCAGGAGCGTGCTGCTTCCAAACGGCACCAAGTTCATGGCAAGGTCGAGCTGCAGGGCCACCTCCCCCGGCTGACGAGCTAGGTTCTCACATCATTGCCAAAAATTCCAAGCTGGTGGCTAAATTGTTCTTCCTCAACCCAGGTTTGGTGCAGCCAGCACCAGGAGCCCTGCTGGGACGCCTCTCCCAAGTTTGCTGCTTGGGGAAGAGAGGCTGCCCCTGCGCAGGGCTCCCCCATCTCCCTGCAGCTCCTCTCCTTTTGGGGGTGATCCCATCCTAGGCTGGGACCAACATCAACACCCCAGCTCTGCCCCAGCACCCCGGAGCCACCTGTGCCGAGCCGAGGTGGGGATGGAGCTCACTGCTTGGAAATACACCCCCTCCCAAGCATGAGTTTTTGGGAGCAGTGAAGCCCTGGGGTACAGGAAATATTTAGTGCTTTTATTTCACCCACTCTCCCCAAAAACGCTGAGCCAAACTCATGGGAAAATCCCCGTGCTGGGCAGGGAAACCCTCTGCAAACGTGGAAAGGGGATGCTTTTTCACTTGCAAAAATCGGGAAGGAGCGAGGGAGGCTTGCGCCGGGGACACCTCTCCCAGAGGTTTGTAGCCAGCAGGGACCACCACCAGAAACCCGGGGTAAGAAAAGACATCAAACCTGGGGGTTCAGGCAGAGAATCACCCCGGCTGTGCAGGGTGCCCCCTTTCCCAAAAGAAAAGGTGGAAATCCATAAGAAAAACCAGCAGAGGTTTTTGGTGGGGCAGGGGAGGGTCACCAGGCTGCAAATGATGTTCCAGTTAGAGCCTGGTTGTGCCGGACCCAGGACACGGACTCCTGCAGAGCATCCACAATGCCTTACACCGCAGAGCAAGTCCCAGCTCCCCATTTAACCCTTTCCCTCATCCGATGCCCCGACTGGTGCCATATGGATACGGGGATACAGGCTGGCACATGTCAACAGGACTGGGGTTGGACACATTTATGGGGCTCTGGATTATGGTGTTAGTGATGGCTTGGGAGTTTTCCTGTAAAAATCCAGCCCATTAAGGAATTCTGAAATGCAGCTATTTAATAGGATATTCGGAGCTAATTTTTCTGTACATTTTCTCTTTTTTCTTTCTATTTTTTCTTGAAGGCATTTTGTTTTAGAAAAACCCTATTCAAGCTTGACTCACGGACTGGTGCTGGGCTAAACTTTTTATAGCCCGAACAAAACAGCATCACTGAGGGCATTGCTCTGCTCAGGCAGTCGATTTTCATTCTCAGCCTCACTCAAAGAGATCAGAAAACAAATCAGGGGCTGGGAAGGCAGCCGTGCAGCGGCTCCGAGGCAAGGGAAGGCTGATTCACGCAGCCTAATCATTCTGCGGGCTTTAATTATGCCGGCCGTACCCCCTAACGTTTCTGTGTCAATCCATCTGTATTTTTGGTTATAAAACCCACGCTGCTTCCCCACGGGTGTTCAGGGGTGAGTGGGGTGTATTTCTGTGCAGCTGCACACGCACAAATCGATCGACGTGTCAGCGATTTACGGCTGGTGCATCGTTATTTCTATACCTGGAGTTGCAAGGAAAAGCTTGGTTTAAAACAGAGAATTTAATGCTCCCAGCTGAGCTCTCAGATTAACCCTACAGTAACGTACGACTCTTCCCGGTCTCGGTTTTCCTTCCCCCGGCTGAGGGTTAGGATTTATCCTGGCGTTCCTCTGGGAATGGCAGCGTGGCCAGACTCGGGAGGAAGGATCAGGCCCTGAGCCCCTGCACACACATCCCTCAGCCCCCCTTCAGTAACAGTGTGCGCAGAATAAAGGAAGGAGGATACAGCTTTAATTATTAAAGATTATTAAGGGTTTATGGCTGAGAGGTGACAGAGATGACTCTGGTCTGGGCGAGTGTCGGTGTGTCTGAGGTTGGTGGTATCCATCATGTTTGGACGGTGAGGAGGGGACATTATTCCTGCAAAGCGTGGCCGAGGCAAACCCTAAGAGGGGATCCCCCTGAGAAAGTGCTGTCGGTGCCAGGGGGGTTGCCTGGGTAGGGAGGGGACCCGAGCCCTTGTTGCCTGCGTGGCAGTAATAAAACTGGGACTCCACAGCTCTGTGGTGCTCATGCCATCCAGCCGCTGGAAAGGCCTGATCCTGCCATCCTCCCCCAAGCCAAAAAAAAAAAGTCCAGTCCCTCTGGCAGGTCTCCTGGGTCAGGAGGGAAGGGGTTGTAGGGCAGGGGCAGAGTTTGTGCCCTGGGGCAGGCGCTGCAGACACCCTTGAAGAGCCCTTCCAGCTCCTGGGGTGATCTAAAGAAGTCCCAGAGGATCCCGCAGAGTTGTCCGAGCCTCCGGGAAGGGAATTCCCTCGAACGGATTGGCACCACTGCAGGACACTGATTTCTGGGGATTCCTAAATCCCTTAATGCGGGCAGGGGGGGCAGGGGCCCGGCGGCAGCAGCGCGACCTCAGGAGGAGGGGATGGCGGAAGGGTCGGACCCGAGGTTGTTTGCATAAAGTTTAAATTTTATTTGCTTTTTTTTTTCTTTTTAATTATTCCGTTTTAAATACGTGGTGTGGCGCGCCCGGTCCCTCGGGAAGTGGTCATGCAGATCTGAGGTAGAAAACCCGGCACAGGAGTGTTCCCAAATGCCCCTCTAGGTAGTTTCACCGCAGCCACACGTCGGTCAGGCAGCGGGCAGGGGACGGGGGCTCGGATTTACAACAGCAAAACGAATCAAACCGTTTCAGCCCGGCCCGGGAGGGCGAGAGCCACCGGTCGCTGCTGCCAACGGGAAAGAGCAACGAGTACTGCAAACGGGGAAGGGGGCGAGGAGGGAAATGGCCCCCGACGGGGCGGGCAGGATCCGGCCCCGCAAGGCGCCCTTCTCTTGTCTCCCGCGGAGCATCCGTCTCGGCGGGTGGGGGGGAGCCGGGCCGGGTACCCGCATCCTGCGCCTGGATGCGCTCCGGGGGCCGGGCCGGGCTCTCTCCGACATTGCACATGGAAGGGCGAGCGGGGGAAGAGCCGTCGGGGCGGCGGGGGCAGCCCTCAGGGGTTCAGTTCCAGAGCCCAGACCTGCTGGGGCCAACCCGTCCGGCCCTTCAGCTTCTTCTCGCCGTGGCCCAAAGGCTGCGAATAGACCTCGGGCTGCTGCGGGAGAGGAGACGGGGAGAAGGGGAGCGGGGGGGGAGAAAGGAACGGTCAGGATCCGAGCGGAGGGCCCGGGGAGGGCTCCCGCCGCCCGCCCGCACCCTGCGTCCCTCTCGGGGCTGCAGCCGAGCCCGGCGGCTCCGAGCGGTTTTTACCGGCCCGAGGATAAGAGGGGTTTTGGGGGTATCCCCCCCCCCATCTCCGCCCGCTGCAGCAGGGGGAGAAGCGGCCGCTTTTGCTCCGAAACGCACCCGCGCCCGCTCGTCCCGGGAAAGCGGCCGGGAGAGGGGAAGGACGAACCGACGGGAGGTTCCGCCGCGACCGGTCCCGGGGCTTCAACCCTCGGGGAAAGCGCCCGGAAACCCGCCCGACCCGTCGGGATCCCTCCGAGAGAGTCGGGATGGGTTTTTTTCCTCCGAGTGCACCCGTCGGGTGGGTTTGGGGTTTTTTTGGGGGGGGGGTTTGGGAGAGTGTTTTGGTTTTTTAAATTTTTAAGATGGGAAAAACGAAAAAAAAAAAAAGGCGGCTCCAGCGGCACCGGGAAGATTTATTTTTTCCCCCCAACCCCGGGGCTTTCCCCGCCCGCTCCCGGCCCGGGGAGAGCGGGGCGGCGGGGTCCCGACCCGCTTCTTACCGTCTCCCTTTTCCTCTTGTTCTCCCTGCCGTCGGCTTTCTTGAGCTCGGCTTTGAAGCCCTCGGTGTCCCCGGGCTGGCTGTCCTTGGCCAGCACCTCCATCAGGTAGGCGATGTAGCTGGTGGCCAGGCGCAGGGTCTTGATTTTGGAGAGCTTGGTGTCGGCGGGCACGTTGGGGATGCACTCGCGGAGCTCGGCGAAGGCGCTGTTGATGCTCTCCGTCCTCCGTCGTTCTTTTTTGGGTCCTCCGACCCCTTTCCTCCGACCCAGGCGACCGCTGAGAGCTTCCAGCCGCCCCTGGCTTCCCGGGCCGTACTCGGCGGGGCCGTAGCTGGGACTTTGCCCGGAGAGCTCCGGGGTGACCTCGGGGGGGTTGAGCACCCAGCCGGGGAAGTAGGTTCGCTCCTGGTGGCACCGCGCCGCCGGCCCGAAGAGGAAAGGGTCGTGCAGCATGTGGTGGTGATGGTGGTGGTGGTGGTGGTGCTGGTAGCCCCCCACCAGGTTCATGGTCCGCCCCGTTGGCCCCGGGGGCCGCGCTCAGCAGCGCACCATGGCCGGGAAGGGCTCCCCGCCGGGCGGGCAGCCGGGGGTGGGGGGTGGGGGGTGTTGTGTGGGTCGGGGGGAGCGCGGCTCCGGCTGCGACGGTGGTGGCCGCCTTTGGGGTTTGGGTTAGTGCGGTTGGGGTTTGGGGTTTTGGGGTTTTGTTGTGGGTTTGGTTGTTGGTTGGGTTTGGGGTTGGTTTTTTGGTGGGTTGGTGGTTTGGTTGTTTTTTTTTTTAACCCCTTCTGGAGCCTCCCAAACTGGCCTTAATTATATAGGGCCGGGTATAGGGCCGGGCCCCCCCCCCCCCCACCACCCGCCGCGGAGCCAATGGGCGGGGGAGGATGCTCGGGGGCCCCGGGGGGAGCGGGGCGGCGGAGGGGGGCGTTCGCCGCGCTGTTGCCCGGGTTTATTTGGGCTCACACCTCCGCGGTTTGCTCTCGCTTCCCTCTTTACTCTCAGGGAGAAGGGGGTGAGGAGCCCCCCGCCAACCCCCCTCCGCCCCGTCGCCTTTCCATCCCCTCCCGGGCCGAGCCCCTCCCGGACAACAAACAGCGCCCGGCGGGGAAGGACGAAAAGCGGCAACGGGTGCGGGGGAGATGCGGGTGCCCAGAGCTTCGACGGCCGGGCCGGACCGTGCGGGCGCTCCGAGGCCGCTTTCTGCTTCCCAAAAACCGGGATCCCTGGTGGGGGACCAGCGTGTCCCATCCCCGTGCGGGGAGTGCGGGGTGCTCGGTGTCGCCGGGGCACGACCAGCCTCCGCCGAGGGAACCGGGTGCTGGGGGTGAGGAGGGGGCAAAGGCACCGGGGGGAGGCTGGGGGGCTGCCGCGATGGTGGGGTGGGCTGTGTGCACAAGGGACACGCTGCCCACGCGTGCTGGCTGCGCACACGTGCGTTGCACAAGAGGCGCGACAGGCACCCTGCACCCGTGCACGGTGCACACACATGGTGTGCAACTACACGCTGCACATATATGTAGTGACACCGCACACGTATGTAGTGACACCGCACACGTATGCTGCTCACACGAATATGCTGGACATGTTGCCTATACGTCCCGCAAACACAGAGGGGCTGCACATGTTGGACACCTATCTGTGCTGCACACACACACACAAACATGTTACACAGGCACTTAACTGCACCCATATATTTTACATACGCACACCGTCAGCACACATATGGCACACACACAATGCCACCATATATGTGTATATTACAGACACACACGCTGCACACATATACAGCATATACACACATACATATGGCATGCGTGGCATATAAACACACACGTGCGCTGCACGCCCATGCACAGACACTGCACACACATACGTAAATATTTAAAAATATACTATCCATGCACGCAAATGTATTTCCTATAGGACAACGAGGATCTGCCCTGTGGTTCCCTCTCCCAGCCCGGCCACAAAAGGGCTGGGGGGTGGGATCCCATTGGGGCTGGGACCTTGCACTTCACCGCAGCCCCCAAACTGGAGCCCAGCGTGGGGCTCTGCAGGGGACATCGTGTCCTGCTCGATTCTGCACCCATGGGAGACAGATCCCCGGGGTGTCAGCTCCCGCACCCCACGCTTCGCCCCCAGCCTGGCTGGGTGATGCTGGGGCCGACCCCTGCTCTTGCTCCAGTTAGTCCCAGTGAGGACAGGGGCCCGGCGGTGGCGATCACAGCACGGCGGGGCAGGAAGGGGCTTTGGGCCCAAGGTATGTTAGCGATTAACGGCGCTTTCCAGCGATTCATCTTGGAGCGGAGGGTGGAAACGTTGGAGGGTTGTTTGCAGGCGCTTGTATTAATCATCCGGGCTAACACACCATTAACGTCCTCCTGCATTTTAAAGATGACAAATTTTATTTGACTTCTCTCAATCACGGTTCCCCGGGCGGATTCGGGAGCCACTTAAATGCCTCGGATTTTCCATCGTTAGTTGTTACAAGGCGAGTTGCAAAGGCAGGAGGCCTTTGGGGGGGGGGGGAATGGGGCAGGGGGCACGAGGGTCTCCAGTTCTGCCGGG
>BJBW01006562.1:138923-180373 GCA_004320125.1 Scolopax mira
CCCCCCCCCCCCCCCCCGGCTTTGTTCTTAGCTGCTGCAACCCCCCCCCCCCCCCAACTTTCCCCACCCCATTTAAATAAGCGCCCTGCAAACATTTGCTAGTGATTACCCTCTGGTTAGAGCCAGGCCCTGGGTAGGGCATCGTGTCCCCGATTTCCTCCAAAAGACCCAAGGCTGGGTCATCACCTGCAGCACCCTGCTCCCTCTTACAAACCAGGCTCCTCACTGAGCCTCTCCCCAGCCCTGTAAAATCCCTGATCCAGCAAACCTCCAGTCCCGGGTCTATGCTAATCTACCCCATCCCTGGAAAACATTTTCCCCCCTTTTCCCCCCCCCAAAAAAATCCGTTTCATCCCGATAGCCCTGTATTGCACAGGCCATTCACAGCCACATCCAGCTCAGAGCTGTCACCTCAAGCTGTGCACCGGAGCCACCTCCAACCTCTGGCTGCTGAGCCAGGTAAACCCAACCCAAGCCCGGGCGTTATCTTGCTTTATTCCCCCCGCCCCCGGACAGAGCTCCCTGGACCCTGCAAAAATTGGAAGTGCTCAGCTGAGCAAATAGTGGGACCAGCGAGTTGATTTTCCTTTGGAAAATCGTTCTAATCTTTCGTGTTTTAATAAAATAATAAAACCGGACCCCTTTTCACGCCGACACCTTCTAAATCAAACCAGACTGCCTTTGTCATGGCATCCAAATTTAGCACTTCTCGAACTTTTGGTGAGTTTCTTTAATTTCACTTCTCCCTGCTCGTACAGGGGGGGAACACGCCAAGCGGTTCGGATTAGGTGATTTATGGCTGGCATGGCGGGAGGAACCACGTTTCTCTCCACCTGTTTTCCTTCAAATCCTTCCCAGAGAAAGATTTCCTGCCCTCATGGCCAGGTGATGGCAAGAGGGGGGGTCGATGCTGCTTGTCAGGGGGTGAGGTTATCCCAGGTTTTTGCAGCCCCCAGCCCCCCAACCTCAACAGGAGCCACCCAGCTCCACACCCATCCTCTGCCCTGGACGGGGGCTGCGGTTTTGGCCCTGGCCCCTCGGCCACCTCCTTATCAGCGCCCAGCGAGCGGCAGCCGGGGGTGTCCTGTGACTTTGACGCCAGCTCTGCTCCCCCCCCACCCCCCTCCGGCTCCCTTATCTAAATAGGAGCGTAAATCAGGGTCTTGGCAGATGCCCTGGCAGGACAGGGACTCCATAAAAAGGGGCTCTGCTCCAGCTCTGTTTACATTGCAGCCCCGTAAAATATTCCCCTTGTCTTCCCTCCTAGCGTTCTCCCTGAAGCACCTTCCTGTGCCTGCATCCCCCCGGACCCAGGCTCCCTTGCAGCCCCAGGGTGCAGCCGGGAAGGTCCTGGCCCTTACACCCCACAGCTCCCCCTTCGTGTCCCCCCCATCAGGTTGTGCCCCGAGGTACCTCCGCACCCAGCCACTGCATCCAGTCCCCCCCTCCCACAGCTGCCCCGGGCTCGGAGCGGGGCTGAGCCAGCTCCCCCGGGCAGCTGGGTTGTGTCTAAAGGTGCCCCTGGGTATTTATAGCACTCGCCTGAAATAATGCAATAATAATCACTCAGCACCTTCCTAACAGTTCTGCTCCTGGAGGCCTGAGGGGAACGGTTGCAAAAAGCTTTGGGAAACTGAGGCACGAGCAGAATCCGCTTGAAGGAGAGGTACGTGGGGCTGGCTGCTCCGGGGGGTGGGATTATTTTCCTCCCGGTGATGTGAGGAGAGAGAGAACCTGCAGAAGTGGGCAAAATCAGGTCAGTTTGATTGGCAATGAACCCAGCCCTGGGGTCACAGCCAAGGCTGGGCTACAAGCACCTCACTCAGGGCATCCTTCCTCCCCGGGAGGGTTTGCCACTCGTGTCCTGCTGGGCCAGCACGGAGCTTGAGGGGTGTGTGGGGGGGTGTTGGGATGCAGGGGAGCTCAACGTGCTGGTGCTTGTGCATTCCTGTGCCCACACATTGTCTGTGACCCCAAACTACATCATTGGTCACTTGATCCTACACCAACACCACACAGGTGACCCCACGTGGGGTTCTTGCTGTCAAACACCCCCCAACAAAGGAGCAGGAGGAATGGGGGGTGACGTGGGTACCCAGGGTGGCCGTGCTGAGCTCCGATGCTCCTGTTCCCAGCAGCAATCCCCGGCATCTTCTCTGTACACACACCTCCCACGTCCCTCCTCCGGCGACATAAAGGATGACTGCAACCATTGCCTCTCAAGAAATACAATCTATTTATGGCCAAGCAGCCACTGCCCTATCTGGATAAATCAAAAGGAAAACAAAGCTTTATGGAAAAAAGATTATTAAATTTTCCATGTGCTCCTGAAAGGGATGCGCCAGGCACTCGCTGTTTATTTTTTGCACTCTCTCCTTGCTCGTACTGTAAATGACATTGTGTTTACAAAAGTTTTTATGTCATCAGAGCAAAGTCACAGCTCAGCTTCCTCTCCTGTGTATTTTATGTAGATGGATGTGTCTGTGAGGAACATTCAAACTAAACAGAGCGCCGGTTTATAGGAAAATGTATTTATTTGAAAAATCGTAACTCACAATTTCGGCAAAACCGGGCTCCACATTTATTGCCGCTAATGGGGTGTGGCGGCCATAAATTAACCTGGAAAATTGCTGCGGCCGTATCAACAACGGCTCATTGTGCTGACGGAGCAGCCGCTCCCCAAAGACGGCTCATGTCAATTTGCCATTAGGTTTGGACCCAAACAATAGGCAAAGGGAAGGTTCCGGCAGCCTCACAGCTCCCCGCCGGAACCGGCCCCAAAATCAGTGTTCTGACCTGGCGTGGGTGACCCCAGTCTCACTTAAAACAGTGTTGTTCCCCCATCTGACTGTCACGGACATGAGTGGAAGGAGGGTCTACCTGCCATAAAGGGAATTTCTGTTTATGTTACGTTACCCCTCCTGGACACGGAATTTGGAGATGATGGAAAAATCACGTCCATGAGCTCCAGCTGGCAGCCCAGGTGACCCACCCCAGGGAGAGCTCGCTGCTTGCACCCGAGTTCACTCTCTTAATCCAGAAGAAACTTTTACACTGAAGCAGGAGTGATGCTTCTGCCCTAAATCCTCTTCTTTCCCCATTCAAATTCCCTACTGAGACCAACACTAAGCCCCAAGGCCAGGTGCTGACCCTAGGACCACCATCACCTCCTCCTCCCAGGTCCCCTGGCTCGGGGCAGGGTTGGGCTGCTGACCCGTGGTGGCACCTCTCCGCTCGTGGGGAGAAGCTGAGAAGAGCTCCCGGCTGATGCGGGTCCCTGACGAAAACCAGCTCCTTCCCCTCCTCCGTCCACTTTCCACTCCTGAAGCAAATTTACAAGGGCTCTAAAATGTCCCGCTCCAGGGCATCAGCCAACTGCTAATGGCTGGGGATTGGGAAAGACATTTCCTCCGCGCGAGAAGGATTGCATAAGCGCTTATTAAGGCAGCTCCTGGCGTCTTCCTCCAAAGCATCTGGTTTGGGGCATGGCTGGAGACAAACTGCTGGATCCGGATGGGGCAGAGCTGGGCTCCCTGCTGCCAACTTTCCCCTCATCTGGAGGTGGGTGAGGTTTGGGTCGTGTCACACGCGCCGGTGGGGAAAAGAAAGGTGGGTCATGGTGGGAGATGTGTCTTTCCCCCCCTTTGCTCTGCTCTCTGTCTCGTCCTGGTGGTGCCACTGCAGGGACTCATCTTCACACCTTTTGCTCTGTTGGCTCTTGCTATGTGATGTTTGGCAGGAGGAGACATGGGGACCCTTCCCAGCTACCTCAGGTGTCACGATGCCCCAGGTGCACAAAGGATTTCCCCAGTCCTTGGTCATGCCATCATCCCACCTTCTTTGAAAGAGAGGCTTCTCTCCTGTCCCATTGGCACTGTGCTTTGCATGAGGACTGGTCTGTGTCATTGGTTGAGCTCCTCCTATCCTGCACCATGTTTGTGTGACATTGCAGGTAAAACAGGGACCTCTGGGCTTGGCCCAGGCCACCAAAATAGGGTGGGAAGGTCTTAACTGGGCTCTGCTGTGCTGCAAGCTCAGCATGGAGTCCTGGCGCTGGGGAGCAGCATCCTGCCCACCTTTCCCAGTGGTGGGACCATGTCCCAGTATCCGTACTTCCCACCTTCCTCTCTGTGTGGATCCACCTGGTGTTTTTAATTCATTTTGTCTATAAGTTTTTCAGGGCAATTCCAGTTCTCATTGCACAGTGCCTCCTGACGGGTCTGTCTATGCCTCTATGCTCTCTGCCAGGGGAGAAGGAGCAATTAACTAGCAGTGCCTTATTATCCTGGTTATCCTCAGCTCTCCCAAAATCCTAGGGCTTCTCTCCCCCTGGGTGCAGGACTCCCATACTCCCAGGGGAGCAGAGGGGCTGGTTTTCCCTTGGCTCCCCCCGTTGCATCCCGAGAGGTCCATGCAGCCGCTGGCCCAGCCATCAGGTTACGGCAAGAGTTGCAAGAGGGTTTTTTCAAGGTTGGGTTCATTTTTTGCAGATTGGGATGGTTTTAAATATTAACAAGCATCTGTTAAGACTTTTTTAGCAACTGAAAATTATTTGGGGGCTGGGGGTTTTAAATAATTTTAGTGCTTTTTTCCACCCTTTTTTCCCCTGTAGTATAAATGGGAGGTGGCAGAAGCAGGAGCGCAGCCGGCATCAGACCGGGGCTGCAAATATTTTCCTTTTTAGGATGCAAGTTTTGGGTGGAGGAGATGGCGGGGAAGTGTGGATTAGTTATTTGTGTTGTTTCCTTGGGTTTTGCTTTACACTCCCTCCCCCCCCCCCCCCCCCCCAAAAATTTTCCCCCCCCCCCCCCCCCCCCCCCCCCAAAAATAAAACAGGGAGAAGAAGGGGGAATCTGGAGATCCATAAGGTTCCTTTAGTTAAAAATAACATT
Source organism: Scolopax mira (assembly GCA_004320125.1). Classification (NCBI taxonomy): domain Eukaryota; kingdom Metazoa; phylum Chordata; class Aves; order Charadriiformes; family Scolopacidae; genus Scolopax; species Scolopax mira. Next base: position 143,816 of record BJBW01006562.1, read on the forward strand.
TCCACACACAAAGTCACGCCAGCCACGGGCTGTATCCAGCCCCCTGCCTCCCCACACTGGATTTTAATCGCAGCCCGTGCCAAGAGTGTGTTTGGGGGGGAGACTGTCTGGGTTGGGAGGGGTGTTGGGGCTCTCTGCGGGGAGCCACCACTGTCCTGGTGCTGGCCCATCCGCCAGCTCGGGAATCTGCTCCCAAAATACAGTCACAAACACGCTGCAGAGCTGGCAGCCCCACGCCACACTGGGGGTCACACACTACCCACCCCCAGTGCCTGCCATCCTCTGTTCTTTTATCCGCTCTGAGTGTGTGTGATTTGGGGTGAGAAAACATTTTTTGGATGAAATTATTTATTATTTTTTTTAGGAAAGCTAGCCCAGCATCTCTCCCCATCACCCAGGCAGCTCCTGTTTTTCAGGTTTAGGGTGGCACTTTGCCTCCCCAGGGTTCATTATCCCCCACCCTGAGCTGGAACCCAGCACCCATCATGGCTGCACCAATGTCTTCAGGGCACCCATGGGTGTAGGAGGACAGTAGGGGCATTTTGGGGGAAAAGGGCACAACATGCGGGGTCTCCCATGTCACCATGGTCCATGGTGCCACGGTGGACATCATCCTGCCTTGCTTTCAGGGGGTCGTGGGGTGGGGATGCGCTATGAAAAATGAATCCAGACCTGCAGAAAAAATGACTTTATTTATTGTATATCACTATGCGACTCCTCCTAACGTGCTCTGGAGAAAAAAAAAACTGTTTGAAATGGAGCTTATTGGAAGGAAAAAAATGTCTCCCATAAAAATGCTGATCCCTCCTCAAGTCTCAAAACTGAAACAAAATAGTTTGCCTCGAGCTGAAGACATTTCTACTCTTGGCTCCTTGTTTCCCAAGAAGAGCAGTGAACATGAAGGAAAAACAAGACTTCCTCATTAAAACACGTTAAAGCAAAACTCCAGTTGTCTCTTAAACTTTGCTTGGAAATATTTGGAGCAGCTTCATGCAAGCCAGTTCTGCCTTTTTAGAAACCATTAAAAAAGCCCACACAAAAACCCAACCCAAAGTAGCCATTTCTTCAGGAAGCATCTTGTTTGGACAAAAAAAAAGCAGTTTGTTTTACACCATAAACCCAAAAACTCCCGGAGAAGCTCAGTGAAATCCAACCACCGGCACCGGTGACGAAGCAGCTCCAGGGAGGTTTTGCAGGACACAGCCAAAGCCAGCAGTGCTAGCAAGGTGAGGGTCACCACCAGCATTTCACCACTGGTTGTCCTGGCCGGTGGAGTATCTGTGTCTTCATCATGGTGTATTTTCCCTCAGGATGAAGGCTTACAGGGGGCAACTTTTGGCAAGGAAAGGTTTTCGACCAATGTTCCAGGTACACCCCAGCACTTTCCTGGCCTCACCGAAGGGCCCATCCCATGTAGGAACCGAGGGCCCTCACCCCAGAACAAGCCAAAACCCTTCCCCAACAAGATGGCAAGGCCCCTCATAAAGTCTTTTTTATTTCATGACTCCATGTTACCTCTAAAGTACAGAAAATAAAACACCAGTAGTTTCTATGTCAGCAATACACACACCAACAATCCTGAGATGATATTTTTAATATATATATTTGTATATATAAGTAAATAAATAAAACATTTATTTTAATAAAATATAAGTGGGGTGTGTCTATATGTAGCGCTGCTTTTTCTGCTGGTGGCATCAGAGAGTAATTTAGGCACAAATATTTCTATCCCAGGATCTTTGGTGATTAATTTTTTACATGCAGCTCCCCCCTTGTGCAGAAAGCCCAGCCCAGTGAGACCCTGCCAACCTGTGCAATTGGACCAAAATTATTACTAATGGATTTGCAAGTTTAGAAAGGGGAACTGGGACCTTTCTGGTGGGGTGCTCCTCCTCACCGTGGCTCTCTGGGTGGGAGCTGTCTCAGCCTCATCCGCCCTGTGTGATGCCCAAATCCCAGAGCAGAGGGTGTCTGCAGCCAGGACCTGGCGCCGCATCCCCGCTGCCCCGACGGCCAGTGCACCCCCTTTCCTTGGGAGGGGGTGGGGGGAGAAGGGAGCATGCATGCCTGCTGTGAAACCACAGATTTGGGGGCTGGTTGTTGTTTTCTTGAGCCGAAACGGCAAGAAACATCATGTCTAAAAATGACAGGCTTAATTTGGAGTGTCATTAACCAGAGCCGAAACCCTAGATGGGCTGGGGTCTCCTGTGTGCAGCACGCTCGCTTCCCGCGCTGCAGCTGATCTTTCTCTGATTCTGCCAGATAAAGGTCTTTGCTCAGACCTTGTTTTTTCTTCACGTGGATGTTATGTAGTAGATGGGATGAAGAAGTCGTTTCTACCCCTCCCACATACATCTGTAGGGGGTGAAGGTAACCCCTGTAACACACCGGCCCCCCCAGGTATTTGCAGGGGGTTCAAATAAACACAAAGCACAACCCTCGAAGCGTCTCTTCTCTTCAGGAGTAAAACTTTTATATCTGAGCTGGCCACAGCCTTTGAGATCTTGTGGAAATAGGTCCCAGGGTCTGTCCCAGGGGTAGCGTGGTGGGGCTGGTGCCAGCTGCAGGTGGGCAGTGGGACTGGGAAGTCCCACAAAAGCCCCGTAACCACCCATCTACCACATTCCATCCTACCACAGGCACAGTGGGAGCCGGCAGGGTCAGAGCGTGGTAGGAAAAAATACCGCAATAGGCAAAGCATCTCCCTTTTGCCCCTAAGCTCCAGCTCTTCCTGTGCTGATAACAAGCCCAGTAAATCTCCCTACAGCAGTGAGACATTTCCCCCCCCACCTTCTCCTGCCTCCTCTGTGGTGCCTGGGTGAAGGGGGGTGGCTGCAGGAGCCAGAGCTGGGCTGCCCTCCTCGCCCCTCTGCAGGGAAATAACCCAAATCAGTGCAGCCTCTGAGCATCCCAGCAGGGTCCCACAGCCCCTGAGCCCTGCCCTGAGGTGTGGGAAGGCAGCTGGGCACAGACAGGAGCTGTCTCCTCTCTAATTGTCCCCCCAGGAGCCCTGTGGCAGAGCCACTTGCTGATATCTGGGGCCATCGCGGCTGGTGTCAGGCTGAGTCAGGGAAGATGCAGACTGATACGGCCCCTCCACCCTGCACCGACAGGGACGAGGGCAAGAGCTGGGGAGGAAAACCTGGAGTATACGTGTCCAAAGCCTCCCACACCTTAGTGCTTTTGCTGAAACAGGGGGACCTGGGCAGTGAGAAGGCTCCCGTCGGTAGGTTGGTTCTCAGCCCTGGGTTGTACAAGCCTAAGTCTGCTGCTAGATGGATGCATGGCACTGACCTGGGAGAGCTTGAGCCTGCTCAAACCCAGGTGGGATGCAACGCTGCTGCTCTGAAAAAGCACCTCTGTCTGTGCTCAGCAGCAGGATGGGGTTTTCTCAATCTGGGAGTCATAGCGGGACCACGGGGCTAATCATTTCCCATGCAGGAGATGGGCACAATGCCACCTCCCAATTGGTCTCTCATGGGTGACAAACAGCCAGGGACCCCTTTTTTGTTGATTTTCCTCTTCCTCGCTCAAATCCCTCATAAATTTCCTATTGCCGACTCTGCCAGCGCCATGTTCCCATTAAACCTTGCAGACTGATTGCATCTGTCAGTGTCACTGTCTGGGGCTGGAATGTGTCACCCTGCTCCAGAGGAGTCATTTATTTAGTCATAGCAGAGCATTTCAGGACAAAGTGCTGGGTTAGATCACAGTGGGACAGTTTTCCTGCAGTGGCAAGCACCGATCCATCTCGCACAGCGCGAGGAAAGCGTCGCTGCTGGATTCTTTCCTATTTATTTTTCCTAAACAGAAGGTTGAGGAGTGCGAGAGTTGCCTACCAACAGTATCCTGCACTTTTCTGGAGCGTCCTAAGGGAAGGAAGTTTGCTTTAAAAGATCTCCAAAAGCCATGAGTCTAGAACAGCTATTTTTTACCACCTTCCCTGTCCTGTCTCACTGTTTCTGTGAGGACTTTCAAGGCGCCTGGCCAGAGGTGACACCCTGGCTGTGTGTTCTTTGGGGACCCTGCTGTGTGGTGGCAAGGGCTGGGGCTTGTAGGGTCTGTGATGTCCATGGTGGTGGTGGAGGAAGCACATACCACTGCATCCCAGCGTGGTCCTGCAGGCAGCGTGGGCAGGGAAGCACTGATGGTGACAGTGCAGTGAGGATGAGGAGCAGCCAGTTGTGATGTGTCTGTGCCCACACCATCCACAGTAGGTCCCTAATGCTGAGGATGGGGCTCTCTTATGGTTATTACATGTGATAATCAGACATTCAGGGTTAAAACGTGAAATGAAATGAAATTAGACGCCTGCTCTCATTACCCACATAAGTGCGTGGCTGCATGCAGGACCCTCGGGTGCTGGGAAATACTCCATCCCAATCACAGCATCCCCCATCCCTGCCTGGTGAGATCTCATCCCCGTAACGGCAGGGGTGTGTGTTTGGTGGATGATGGAGGTGAGGAGCTGAGGGGCTGGCTGGTCACCACGAGGACAGACCCCCTTCTGCACCGTCTGCGCAGCAGGAGTGGGTCATCCTCAGCGCAGTGATGAAGGACTCGGCTGCCTTCTTTTGGGTTACATGTCCTTGGGTGGTACCGTGCCACTGCTAACAGGTTTCCCATTGTTTTTCCCCAGCTACCTGTGCTGGTGTCCCCCGGGGGGGCTCAGATGTGCTGGGAAGAGCCTCTCCTCGGGGTGCTGCCCAGTGACCTGCATATGGTAGGGGTGGAAGAGACAGTCAGTCTGTATTGCTTTGTTTATAAGAACATATTTGCAGTGATTGATGTCTGAGCTGGGGAAGTATGCTTGCAAGTGAGACTTTAAAACATGAATCAAACAATGTTTGGAATACGTACGCTGCTCTGTCAAACATTTCTCGGCGTTTGGAGTCTGCAGGGCCTGCGTGGCCAGAGGTACCAGTGCCTGCACGGAGGTGTCTGGAGGGAAAGCGTCCGCCCCGCTGCGAGGGTGAGTGCGGGCATCCTTCAGCCTCACCATCACCTCTCCACACCCAGGGACGGGTTGGGGGTTGTGCCCGCGGCCGCTCTGCCAAGGGATGCGTGTGGAGGTGTCCCGTTAAACCCCGTCCATCACGGGACATTCCTTTACGTGATGCTCCTTACTGCCAAATCGTCCCCCGGGGCTGCCGAGGAATGAAAGCGGCCCTGGAGGACAGAGTCAGCTTTCAGGCTTCCTTCCCCTCCAGATAACCCGATTGCCCGTGGAGAGAAGAAAGGTCTGGAAGGGGCGGGCCATATCCAGATGTTCACTCAGTGCATTAAGACTCTCAGCCAGAGGAGCACATGCTTCAGGTTAAGCCCCTGAGCAGTCCCAGCTGCAGCAGCATTAATGAAGTCTTCAGTTAATCGCTTGCTGAATGCTCTCCGTGATAAGGGCCAGGCTGGTTTATAGGGGACAGGGAATCTTCTCAGGGTTTCTCTTTGCATGTCCTGCTTGGGAAGTCCTGCATGGGAATCCCTCCAGACCAGCATCATCCTTCCCGTGACACCTTCTTTGCCCATGGAGTGACATGGGTTTGCCAGCTGAGAGCTGCCCGCACCCATCGTGCAGGGGTCGTGGACCTGGTCCCGCATTTTCTGGAGCTCTGCTTTCTCTTCCCTTCACAGGGAGGATACCGCTTCCTGCCGCCCATGAAGTGGGGATGGATGTGGCTTATCTCAGCAGAACCAGCTGTTGGGACGCCCCTACCCCAGGTGCCCCATCTCACTTCCTCCAGGTCCCAGGGGACACCTTGTCTGGCCCTGAGCCAGGCCTGGGCCACCACGTCACCCCACCAGAGAGGATCCAGCTGTGCCAGTTGAGTTGGGAGATGCCCTCAGCCTCGGGGTTGTGCACACATGACCTGATAGCACCAGGTGACGTGCCATTTCAGAAGAGCATCCTCACTCTACCAAGCTGTCCTGGGGAGTAGATACCTGGGAGGATGTCAAACCCACCCTTCCTGGAAAAGGGATCGGCTGGGGACAGCCTCAGGGGTGCGGGTGCCAGCTGGCTGCCATTCACCCACCATAAATAACATTTCCAGCCCCGGACTGGATGAAAGCATTTGGGACTGAGAGGAACACCAGAAACTGGACATCCCTCCAGGATGGGCAGACCTTCCTCCTCCGGGCTCGCTGCCCACGGGAACAGCAGGTCTGCCCATCTCATTCCCCCACCCATCCATGACTTATTTATTTTCCCCAGGAACCCCAAGAAAACCATTGGAAAAATATTTTTGAGCGATGAAAACCAGAGGGACCTCTGCTCCTCCACCCAAGAACACCACCCTTGGTGCGAAGTCTCTTTAACCATGGGCATGGAAAATGCATCCCGTGAGCAGATCCCCTTCTCTTGCGGGTCTGCTTTCGTTGCCTTTTAGGTCGAGGGAGATTTATTCACTCCGCGGGTATTTTTAAGAGGTATTTTCTTTATAGCTGGGCTTCTCCCGCTTAGGGGAGATTAGGAGATCGTATTTCATGGCTTCTCCTGGATCCCCTTTCCGAAGCTCTAATGAACTATGGATGAGTGACCGCGGTAATCCAGTCTGTGCAGGAGCTCGTTAAAGTCGCTGAGTCCGTTATAATAACTAGCTACATCTGATCAGATTACTTCTTTAAATTGCTGATTCCACTGGCACACGAGAGCCTGCTCTTATCCCGGCGCAGGCAGCAGGAGCTGAGCTCCGAGCTCAGCCAGTGCCAGGCTCTCGCCCCACGCGCCGCTAACGAGGCACAATTTGATTAACTCAAGTTGCAGAAAGGCCACGGGATTTCCCTTCACTGCTTTGCTTGGCCGACCCCGGACGGAGCAGGCAGCCTCATGGCCCGCTGAAGGCGAGTGACTAGTGACAAAGAAACGATCCGGCCACTTCCCAGTTACAACTAGGGATTTTGGGAGAGGGCTGGCAGGCGGCTCTCAGGGGCCACATCCAGCCTAAGTCCATGTGAACAGCATTGGAGCAGTTGAACTGTGGGGGAAGCCAGAAATTCCAGCTCCGTGCCCTGCAAAGAGCATCTTGTAGGTGGTCCTTGCCACCCTGCCCAGCAGCTGCCTGGCAACAGCCCACCCCATCCCACGCATGCCATCCCAGTGAGCCCCCAGCCCCCAGCGTGGCATCATGTCCTACCCGTGGCAGCTGGGCACGCACCCCCAGAGCTGCAGAATGGAGCCCAGCCCAGCATCCCAGTAAAACAGAGCCCAGCACACCAGGGTCTGCCCTCCTGCCCCGCACTGAGGTGGTCGTCCTGACCCCTGCCCATATCCCTTCCTTATTGAAAGCAGAAGCAGGCAGCCCTGCAAATATTCAGAGAGAGGGGAAAAAAAAAAAAAAAAAAAAAAAGCCCAGATCCATCTGCAAAAACACAGGCAGAAATGTTTCTTTGTCTTGGGAAGTGTCAGCGAAAGAAATTCCCTTTGAGGATAGGTTTGTGTTTGGAAGACTTCAAACCCCTCATCTGGACAATAACAGCTTCTGTCTAAGGGAATCAGGCCCGTGAGGTACCGGCCAAGCCTGGAGAATTAGACATTAGGACAGTAATTAGGGCTCTGGTGCTGATAAGGGCGCAGAGCTCAGCCACCTTCTGCTCTGCTCATGCCAGAGGAGTGAGTGTGCATCACGCCCGGCTCTTTGCAGGGCTCCGGCGGCGCAGAGGCACCAGGGGATATAAACAACCCACCGTCTGGCCAGGCCAGGGCTCCCCATCGCCACCGCGGGCAAGGGCAGATGCTGTGCCCGTAGCCCGACTCAGCACCAGCATCCTCAGCAAAAAGGGGATGTGCTCAACAACCGTGGCAAAGAGGTGACATTACTGGCAGCGTAACGTCAAACCTGACATACGAAAACTAAACAGATGAAAAAATGATTATTTTTTTTTTTCTCTTTGCCATGCCAAACCTCAGCAGCCCTCCCTCAGCCATAGGTTTGCCATAGGACACCAGGTCCTGCCAGCCTGCGGGTCCCTGGTGTGCAGGCACACCCAAACACGGACAGCAGCGAAAAAAAAGCTGGGTCCTGGTCTTTACAGCTGCCAGGCCTGTAAATAAAATGTGGATTTGCCTTTTCTGCCTTCTTAGTCCCCTGGCAGAGAGCCCTGGGGCTGGCAAAGGGGCTCGTGCCAGCCCCGGGCTGCAGAAGAGGAGGTTGATGCACAGGTCTGCAGGCAAAGGAAGGCCAAGGGGGACTTCTGATCATCTCATTAACTCACGAGAACGGCAGAAAATAATTGCTCGGGATTCAATGCAGTCCATCTGTGTGGGATTTTCTCAGTAATAAGCGCATACGGCCTGGTTTTAATGTTTTTCAACGTTTTTTAAACTGAAACATTTCCTAGCACCACAGCCTGGGCAGAAATCAGTTCCAGCCCTGGGGGCAGTGAAGGGATTTAGAGGCACAAGTCTCAGGTTGACTTTTTAACAGGGTTCGTACAAACTATCCTGCCCGTAATGCTCGTGTAATTGATGCTTTTGAATACTCCAAGGAGGCCGAGGTCCTCTGAGGCTTTGAAAGTATGTTTTACAGTATTTTCTGATGTGATATATATATTAAAAAAAACCCTAATCATGAGTCAGGCAAGCAAAGCTCCTGAGACTGACTTAAAATTATTTACACGCACACACACCCCTTTTTAAGTGATCGCATTTAAAGCTTTTCAAAATGTTTGGGGGTTTGGGTTTTGTTTTGTTTTTTAAGAAAAGCTGATTTTTCTCGCAGTCACAGGACTCTGGCAGTTTTGGTGTAAAACCTGCCCTGCAGCCACCTGCGGGGAGGGCAGGACATGCTGGACGGCCGAGGCTGGGCTGTGCCTTCCTCCAGAAGGGTTCAAAGCTGGAACCAAATTAATCTTATTCCTCTGCAAGATGTAATTTGGGACTTAACTCTGGCCAAGGAGCAAGTGACCGTGGGGAGTTTTGGCCGTTGGGATGGATGAAGCGATGGGCTCTGTCCTTTCCGGGCCCTGATTTTCCCAGTCTGTAAAAGCCAAACAGGTAACTGGAGCAGTTTCCCCGGGATCAGGGAACTTCACAGGCATCTTGCAAACACACACACACACATACACACACACACACACACTCTTGTTAAAAATGGTGCTATTAAAGTGACGCTCTGACCCCTGCCAAAAATCTGTCCTAATAATTTCTCCATGTGGTGAAACGCTGGGCATTTGTTACAGCTTTACTCCACTGCTTTCCCCCCGAAGGAGGTGTGGGGGGCTGCGCACCCTGCCCACCCCCCCCCAGCTTGGCCCCATTGCCAGCAGCCCCAGCCCCAATCCTCTCTGCTAATTGGGGAGGGATTGAGATACAACCCTCCTAATCCCTCATCACATTTATGCATTTAATCTCGCTTTTAAGCGGCACCAAGTTAACTGATTCCCTTTCTGGGAGCATCGCTTGGGTGGGAGTGATGCACCCACCATGGTTGTGGTGGCCCCCCTGGGTCCCTCCGTCTCTGGACCATGGTGAGAGGCCCCTGAAACCATGGCAGCAGCCAACCCTGGCTACTTCATCCTGACTTTTCTGCTCGGGGCTCCCTCCATGAGACAAAGCAGTTCTCGTTCCCCCTGTCCTCCCCATCCCAAGGCTCCCATGGGCATAGCAGCACCCACCCCCCCCCCGCCTCCAACAACGTGGGTTTGACAGTGCAATGAGGGGATATTTTGGGGATGGTTTTTTCCTGGGCCACCGTTGGAAAGCTTGAATGGCACAGGAGTCCAGATCTGGCCCGAAGCATTTCAAATATGCCTCGCCGTGGGCTGGAGCGCGGAGCCTGCCTTAACTGGGCAAGGGATTTAGTCATCGCAGCCTCCCATCGACCTGCCAAGGGCACGGGAGCCCAGCTCTGGCTGCCACAAAATACTTGCAGGAGGCTGAGCATTGCACAAATTCCCACCTGAATACCCCTGAAGCCTGTGGGGGAAAATTCAGGCAAAGCCCGAGCGGCTGCGCCTGCCCCAGCTGTGACTCCTGTGGTGGGTTTTGTGAGGTTTTCCAGGGACTTCCTGGGGCAAACTATTGTGATAGTCCAAGAGAGAGAAGCAGGAAATAGAAAAACTGGGTTTTGGGGAAGCCAGCGTGGTGCCCCCGGCGGGGGTGTGTTTCAGCACGGTGGGGAAGCAGCATCTCACCAATCCTGATGTCTTTGGAGCTCCCCCCGAAACTGAGAGCTCCCCTTTCCCACGCACTTACTGAATGGTTTGGATTTCACAGACTGTCCCCAAAAACACCTAAGGGGAAAACGTGGAGATTTTGGTGTGGGAGAGGTGCACCAAGAAACTTCCTTTAAAGGTTGCAACATGTTTTAGGTGATCCCAATATTTCTGGTTTGATTTGATTTTGGAAGAGACATTTTCCAGCTTGTAACCATTTTTCACTTAACCCCTTCAAACCACAGAAAGTGAACTTGAGGTGGAGAGAAAACATTTCCCATGGAAAACTGTCATAATTTTAAATGGCTCTTGGGCTTTCTCAGCCTGTACCCAGGTATCCCTCTGCCCTTCACAGCTGTTCAGAGTTTGATTGGGATGTATAAATAATTTTATTTACCCCCAAATATACACTTTTTATAGTGAATATATACTTCTCCAACTATTTCTTTTTTTTTGTCACTGATGGGCAAGGTCATTTTGGGACATGGAAATGAAATGGGGATGGTGGTTTTTTTTCCCTGTGTGGCTTTTCCAGGGTGGGTGGACTCCACAAGCAGCACTGCATCCCAGCACAGAGCAGCTGGCACCCACTGGGAGCAGGGTGACCCATCCCAGAAAGGGGCTGACATGGTGGAAATGGGTGACATATGCTGGGAAAGGTGTGATGCATGCCAGGAAGGAGTGACACACACCAGAATGGCAGTGGCACACATGCTGGGAAGAGAGTGACACATTCCAGGAACAGGTGACACTTGCTGGGAAGGGGGTGGCAGACATTGAGAAGGGGGTGACCTAGTGGGAAGGGGGTGATCCCCCACCAGGAGAGCAGAGCAGAACCAAGTATCCCAGACCAGCAGCTGCAGATGGCATGGGGCAGCCAGGATGGCACTGGTGTGCAGTATCGTGGTCAGATTCTGAGGTTTTGGGCCACCTGGGCCATCACTCACGTGTGTCCACGTGCGGGGCAGCCCCAAAATAGAGTGATGTGCCAGGGAGCTACCTCTTCCCTCTGCCCGGCAGCAATACCCACCACTGGTGCTCGAGCTGTGCCTGATGTCCTTTCACCGTGTATTATACAAATAATATAAATAACTCGTCCTCAGACTTCAAACATGCCACTTCAGATGTATGGTGGGAGATTACAGAGTTTGTTAAAGCTCAGGTCTTCAATCATCTGGGCAGCTTCGAAGCTGCTCACTAAAATACAGATCAATGCTTCAATTTTATGGGAGGCCTGTCCCATGTGACCAGACTCAAATCCCTTATTTTATGGCTTGCTTATACATTCCTGGTGAAAAACGGTTTACATTTTGGGCCCCGGGAGCTCTCCTAAATCAGCTGCCAGGTTTTTGCAGCTGGTAGTAAAGGGAAGCGCTGTCATCGGGCTGCCCGGAGGTGAACAAACGAGCCGCCAGGCACGGGAGTGACAGCTCGCCCCGAGCCATGAGCCAGCTCCCCGGCTGCTACCGTGGCAAGGACGCCGCTCCGGCAAGGGGACACCGGCCATGGCACCCCCCCAGTGGCGCCAGCCGCACAAGAGCATCTCTACCCAGGAGATCCCAAAGCATCTTTGGAGACAGGCGGCTGAAAGGGTTAAGCAGGGCTGGACGGCTGGAGAGGAGAGGGATGCTAATCCCCCCGGCTCTGGCCACTGCTGCTAATTATTTGCTGATTCAGCTGGTGAGCTGAGTCCAGCCCCAAAGCAGGGCCTTGGCCCGTGTCTGCTATCAGCACTGGGGATGCTCGGGGCTCGGCGCCGCCTGTTTTCTCTGGAGACGCAGAGCAGAGCACGGTGCCTGAGCCCCAGTTGTCCCTCTTGCCTTGAGAAGAGCAGTGCACCACAAGGAGAATTTGCAGGGAAACTGAGGCACGTGTTATCCCCGACAGACCAAGAGGAGTTGTGATTTAATTGTCCCTCATCTCCCTGCAGCATTTCATAGAATCATAGAATCATATGGGGTTGGAAGGGACCTCTGGAGATCATCTAGTCCAACCCCCACACCTAGAGCATGGTCTACCTAGAGCATGGTCTACCTAGAGGAGGTCTACCTAGAGGACCTCTGGAGACAAGTTTGCAATGTCTCCAGAGAAGGAGACTCCACCACCTCTCTGGGCAGCCTCTTCCAGCACTCTACCACTCTCATAGTAAAAAAGTTCCTTCTCACATTTAGGTGGAACTTCTTATACTCAAGTTTGTGCCCATTTCCTCTTGTCTTGTCACTGGGAACCACTGAGAAAATACCAGCTCTGTCCTCCTGACACCCTCCCTTTAAGTATTGATATACATTGATCAGATCCCCCCTAAGTCTCCTCTTCTCAACACTAAAAAGACCCAAGTCCCTCAGCCTTTCCTCATAGGAGAGATGCTCCAGGCCCTTAATCATCTTTACAGCCTTTTGCTGTACCCTCTCCAGCAATTCCCTGCCCTTCTTGGACTAGGGAGCCCAGAACTGGATGCCGAAGAAGCTTCACCTCTTTCCTTCACTAGCAAGCGTGAGAAAAGGGTCTGAGGCACTCCAGGGGCTCCGTCCCCTCGGAGGACCCCAAGCCCTGGCAAGGACCCAAGCTGGCACCCGCCACAATGGCAAAGGGAGACGGGGACAGAGCTCAGCTGCACACCCCCACCTTTGCCGACAGCATCGCCTCCCCTCCTTTAATGAGCACACAAGCTTCCAGTGTTTCCCATCAGTCCCCTGAGGTCACCACTAACAAAGTCCCCTCCAAAGTCTATAAACCACCCCGTTGTTGGCTGCCATCTCACCCGGGCAGCTTCGGTGTTGAGTTATGGCCAGGCCACTGAGCTCTTGCTGGCTAAACAGGGCTCGCAGTCAGTAGCCAGCGGTGGCTGTAACTCCTGCCTCTACAAACACCCCCTTGCCCCGGCTCCTTCCTGATGGCCCCGTGACAGAAAGCAGCTGCTTTGCCAGAGAAGGGACCTTCAGGGTGCAGCCAGCAGAGAAGGAAGGAGCCTGAAGGACGAAGGTGGGAGCCCGGTTGTGCTGGTGGGGTGATGAACCCATGATAACCCGAGGGGATGGTTGGATGTGGCGTTATGGGGCGGGAGGATGGTTGATCCCATGGGATATACAGCTTTTCCCTCCCTATTCTTCCCACCAAGTATGCTGGCACAGGAGCACAAAGTCCCACAGTGGTGTCTTGCCTGGCCCACTCCCCAGCTCTCCTGCATGAGGAGGTTTGTCTCTTCATGGGGTTACCACAGGTTTTAACCTGGGGTGGTTGTTTCCCTGTGTTGGGGGAAACTCCCCGCAGAGGGCATGTTGCCTCCAGTGAACCCCAAAGGAGAGAGCAGAGCTGCTGCTTCCCAGCCCAGGTGTCTTACACTACCTACACCTGTGATGGGATGGTTGTGGATGAGATGGATCTGAAATCCAGCTGGGCTCAGCTCCTCCAGCTCCTGTCCAAGTCAGGTTTGGTGGTACCCAGGTGGCACCTGGGAAAGCCCACATCCTCTGACTGTGGCAACAAAACAAGATAAAAGCAGCCCTTGGCTCCTGACCCCATGGTGCCAAGGTGCTGGTCTCCTCTGGGGACATGGCTGGGCAGGGTTCCCTGTCCCCAACTCAGGGCAAGGCTTCAGTAGTGCCTGATGATCTTATCACACCCTTATTTAACACAGTTGAATTTCCATCTCGAGGAAAGCAGTGTCCTCTCACTTACAGCTATTTAGGGGATGCTTTGCTTTTTTTTTTCCTGTTGCAAATAGGTAGCTTTGGGGGAAAAAAAGTGAAAGAAAGAAAAAAAAAAACAACCACCTAGCCGTATTCATCCTGCTTTGAAAATGCTGTAAATAAATCAATTCGCTCCCAGGGATAAACTCTGCCTTCTCTTTGTGGTTGACTCCTGCCAGTGCTAATTGGAGCCAATAGGCACATCATGAGGGGAGCAACCCCCTTTACAGGCAACACTTTAGCCTGGCGAGCATGTTTACTGCCTTATTTCAAAGCCTTAAGGAGGAGGGATCTGTCATAAACCCTGGCAGCTTTTGCTGAGCGAATGGTGCTGCTAGAATATTTAAAAAACCCAGCGTTTGAGTGGAAAAATATAGAAAACACATGTGTTTCCATGAGAGCTCTGCTGCTGCTCGGAGCTGGATTTGTGGCAACACGGAGGAAGGAGGGGAGCTCAGCCCCCAGCCCTGCTAGGGACAAATCTTCACCTCAGGAGATGCTAGGTCCCACAGTGAGGAACAACCATCCCCATCAGGGATAGGGGACCAGGGGCCAAGGGCACTAATAGTGGCCTGAGGACCTCCTGAGACCCCCACCCTGCCCCCGGCAGGGGATCCATACAAGCTTAGTCAAGGCTCAAGGACAAATATTCTCTATACTCTGCTTCTCCTAAAATGAGCCCCCCAACTTTTGGGGTGCTTGAAGACAGTGATTTAGGAGAAAACCATCTTTTCCAGTCAATGAAAGAGTTTGGTGTTGGTTTGTTATTTTAAAGAAATAAATATCTTGGGGAAACTGTAGAAGTTATTAAAGATATTTCCAGGATTTTTTTTTTCTGAAGAAAATCATAGAATCATAGAAAGGTTTGGATTGGAAGGGACCTTAAAAATCCTCGAGTTCCAACCACCTGCCATGGGCAGGACACATCCCACCAGACCAGGTTGCTCAAAGTCCCATTCAACCTGACCTTGAACACTTCCAGGGATGGGGCAACCATAGCTTCTCTGGGCAGCCTGTTCCAGTGCCTCACTACCCTGACAGTAAAGAATTTCTTTCTAATATCTAATCTAAATCTCCCCTATCTCTCCCCTTTCAGTTTAAAATCATTACCCCTCATCCTATCGCTCCATTCCCTGATAGAGTGTTCCTCACCATCCTTCTCTTTAGGTACTGGAGGTGGCTATAAGGTCTCCTTGGAGCCTTCTCTTCTCCAGGATGAACAACCCCAACTCTCAGCCTGTCCTCATAGAAGAGATGCTCCAGCCCTCTGATCATCTTTGTTGCCTCCTCTAGACCCACTTCAACAGGTCCGTGTCCTTCTTATGTTGGGGGCCCCAGACCTGGACACAATACTCCAGGTGGAAGTAATAAAATAAGGAGAGATTTCCTGCATTAAAGATGTCCATAAGGTTTATATGAAAAGCCCTGTGCAGGGGTTGGTGAATGGGTGAAGGAGCCATGCCCTGGGTGTGGGATGGGGTGACCATGGCTTCTCAAGCTGGAGGAGCAGCAGGACCAGCCACAGCCAATGGTCCCCAATGCTGGACACTGCATCTCTCACTGCAGTGCCATCCGCTCAGCCCAACTGCCTCATCTCTAGCACTTGGGGATAAACTGAGTGCAAATAATTGGGAATAGATCAGGGCTTCCTTGTGCAGATGCCCCTGATGGTGCCCTTTCCCACCACCCGCACACACACAGTAGCTACCAGTGTGATTTCCCACCCTCCTCAGGGTTAGGACCTCTCTGTCCCAGCAGAGCAGGGAGCAGGAGGTTGGCGGGACTCCAGCAGGGACACAGCGCTGCCACAAGCCTTCTCCAAAGATGAATGGCTGCCAGTTTTCTTAATCCAGCCACTTTGGAAAAATTGTTTGTTCTCATCCTGTTTGAAACAGCTTCAAAGTGGCTCCAGTCTAGACTGTGCCAAGATAAATTACAAACCCAAAGCGCTGATATAAACCATAGGGGAAGGAGTCATTTGCTCTAATGTAATTAAAACAAGATATCATAATGTATGTAAGTATGTATATGTGCAGGCACGCTCTCTCCTGGCAGGGAAAGAACAGAATACCAACAAAAACTAAACCATCTCCACTGGGGTGGGGGCTTCTGCCCACTTTAAAGAGGGGTTGAGCAGGGAGACCACACCCCCAGCACCTGTCAGCCAATCAGGATGTATCAGGCACCTTTGACATCACCACTGCTGGTATAAAAGGTGAAGGGGTTAAGTTCTGCTGTAGGTGGGTGGTGATGGTTTGTGTTGGTGGTGTCTGTGGTCCTGGTAGGTGGGGGTTGGTCACATCCATAATGCCGGTGCATGGTGGTTGGTTGTATGCATGGTCCTGCCACATGGAAGTTGGTCGCATCCATGCTCCTGGTGCATGTTGGTTGGTCACGTCCACGAGCATGGTGGTTGTTACTCATACACAGGGCTGGTGTGGAGTGTCATTGCTGGAAGCAAAGAGGAGGACTCTGGAAGGACAGCAGCGTGCCAAGGGAGACCCAGGCCTTAGTCATGGTAGGAAGAGAGAGGGAGAAGAAGGGCTGCCCCAATGCAAGGGACTGAACAGGGAATGTGGCTCTTCCAGCATCAGGATGCCTTTCATCAAAGAACACCTGATGGGACCCTTCCTCCACACTTTCTGTGGAGGCAGCTGAGGAAAAGGGCCTTTCATCCTCAAAAGGTACAAGGTTAAAAAAAATACTTCCTTCACCTGGAATAGGTTTGGTTTGTGATGAGCTAGGTTAAAAAAAAAGAAGTAATCCTTCCACTTTTAATTCAATTAAATGCAACCCAAGTGAAATAGGGAAATAGATGGGGATCCCCTTATCCCTGAAGTCTTTTACCCCTCGTTTACTAAAAATGAGAAGAGAAGGGAAGCAGAAAGAACAGGCTTTTAAACTTGGGGGAAAGAAAATTAAAATCAAATTAAGATAACAATTCTAATTTTGAGTAGTTTTGTTGACAAGAGTCCTTGATGACTAATGCTTACATACATTTAAGAGACTTATTAAAAAGTTAATGATCATTGATTTTTCAACATGACTTGGCTTATAGACAAAGCTTGATGAAATTGAATCCTCTAAAAAGAGGCAATTACCAGTAAAGATGTGTCATTTTCTTTCAATAGCTTTATTACACTTAAAAATTGAGATACGTGTATGTACAGCTGCATATGTGTATGTATGTGTGTTTGTGTGTTGTTATACATCACCCGCCCCATACGGCACTCCTGTTCCTGACCCCTAAGGCCATCACCATGCTTCAGGCTGGCTTTAACCTCCCTCAGATCTCCTCTCTGGGTCTCTTTCCCTGCAGCAGCAGAGCATCCAAACGCCATCTCAGGTGCCAGATGCTTTCACCCCTGTGTTAACCACAACACAATTCTTTTTCCAGTTAGTCCTGAAATGTCTTCTCCCTTGGTGTTTCCCAGATGCTGACCCCGAAAGCACAGTGACAGGGCTGATGGGGTGGCCACAGCCCTGATGTGATGTGACATGGAGTTTCAGCTTGTGCCACAAGAGGTCTCACAGATTTCATTGGGACCATCAGAGGAATAAAATCCTGGTTAATGTGAGCTCGTGGGACATCTCTGAGGCAGGTGGATTGTGGCTGTGTCTGGGTTCTTACTTTCCCCAGGAATAGCCCGAAATCTTCTCCCTGACAGCCTGCGAGCTGGTCTCCAAAGCCATTTTATGCCTGGTGAAATGGTTGTAAAGCAAATGGCCCTCATTGCTCCTGGCAAAGCACTCAGAATATGTTTTTATGGGATGCTTTGGGAGCCTGTCAGTACAGAGAGCCCATGGCCACGGGGCACAACCCTGCCTGCTGTTTGTATCGTGTTTTGCCCATCCCAGTGCAGGGCAACTTGCTTTGCTCCTTGCCTGCATCCCATTTACATCCTACAGGAGACTGTCGGATCCTCGGCATCGCACCCTCCTGCTGACGGTGCTCTCCCAGCACCCACAAGGGCTCTGTGGATGCATAAATTCAAGCTCGGTGCTTTGAAGTCCTCGAGGAGGCGAGTTGTTGTTTTTGTTTGCGGGGTGGCTTATCGCCGGGATGCCTCCTGACTGTCTCTCGCCGCACGGCCCCGACCCGTCGTCCGTGCAGCCCCGCTGCCAGGGCCTGCCGGGCTGCCAGCGCCGGCTGATAAGGATGATGGATGGGGAGGAGGCTGGCTCCACCACGGCCTGGCCGCTTCCTGGGAGCCAGAGTCAGCCCAGCACTCCCTGAGCCCCAAGGAATGCGTGTCGGAGGGATGGAGAGTCAGCACAGGATGAGAGCGGCTCCCTGCCCGGCTCAGCCCTCCATTAGTCCTGCCAACGGGTGTCGGTACCACTTGTACATCATCCGGGGTCCTTGCCATGTCCCCTTGCCCACAGAGCAGGGGGGACAGTGCAGACCCAAATTGCAGCCTGGGAGGGGTGTGGGGGTGGTGGCCAGATGTCCCCCACCCTGCTCCATCACCTCCAAGGGCAGCTCTGCAGCCCACCCTGATCCCCTCTGTGGGGTGAGGGTAGTGGGTGGCTTTGGCAAGTGATGGGAGGGGGAAGTCACTGCATTGCCAGGGTGGCACCACACATATCAGAAGCAGCCTGATGGCACGGGGTGACTTGCAAGGGCATGGTCCTTGCTTGTCACACCAGGGAGGTGCTTTTGTTTAAATTAGGTGTCCTGGGGCTAGAGTAGGGCTGAGAGGACTCTGCACACCCTGGACCCTGAGGTAGCTCTAGCATCAACAGGTCTCTGCCCTGGGTTTAAGGTATCCCAGCCAGGAAATGATGTGGCATCACATCTCTTCACATCTGGGTCTCCCCAGCCTTTGGCCAAGCTCTTTGGAGTGATTTTTAGAGTTTAGCCACTGCTTATGTACCTGGAACAACTCCCTCCGTGGGTCAGCTCTTGTTCCTGACTTAAATCAAGCCAAGGGAAACATTTTTGTGAGCCGCAGCAAGCACCACATTGTAGTTTCTTTGCAATGCCATTCTTGCTTCTCTCCTTTACCATGATTTTTCCTTGCCTCCATTTGACACAAACCTCCCTCCCTTTTATATTCCTTTCCCATTCCTTTGCCCCCAACCTGCTCCACGGAGGACTAAAAGCCTTCACTCCCAGGTTTGAGTTGCAGAAAACAGCCAGCCCAAATCCCCTTCCCCTGGCAGGAGTCTGGATTCGGTCCTGTCTAACAGGCAGGATAACAAAGAGCCCAGAGCACGGAGATTACCACTAGCCCATATCCCTGAGCCGTGCCAAATGCAAACCTGGGATAAAACACACTAATTGCAGCGCCTCAGTCAGACAATGGAAAAATCGGATGCCTTTCCACGCCAGCCTCGTTATGAGTGTTTCTTAAATGGAGGTTGTGCTTGTAATTAAATAGCCATATCTTGGCTCCCCAAGACAGGAGGAAAAGGCAATTTGAAAATGTATTAAAACAGGGGTTTTGGCAATTCTCCTGGATTTAGAACAATTCGTGGATTTAAATTGTTCCATTTCAAGTATGTGTGCTTGCTTTCAATGGAATTAAATAAAGATGTGCAAGTCAGAGGGGAGGAGACACTTTCCTGGATGCTTTTCCCCCTCCAGCCATCAAGGGAAGGGGTAACTTACTTGGTAGCAGTGTGGTTTTTGGGCTGCTCTGTGTGGCTGATGCTGTGGCTGACTCAGCTGATGAGTGTAGGAAAGCAAGAACTCCTACTAAAGCCAATTTTCCCAAAGTTTTTCAGCCTGGCTTCTGGCTTTACGCTTACCTCCTGCACTCCCTACAGTGCTCCTGCCTCTGGTGGGACCTGCTCCCCCACCATGAGCCATGACTGTCTGGGGATGGACAGGCTCCTCTTGTCCAGCAGCTGTTTCTTCAGGGATGTCACATTAAAAAGGATAGTCTAAAGATTGATATAAAAGGACTCCTCGGGCACCTTGCCTTTATACACACCCTTTGATTTGGCACGAAACGCTGGTAATATCATCATTATACAACTTTCTATATCTACAGGGAGAAACGCATGAGGTATTTGAGAACCACATGAAAATCTAACACCTCTTTTACTCGAAGAAAAGAAAAAAAAAATCCTACACTTAATTTCTCTTTAGACAGCAGCTCTCCTGCTGAGAAGGTTTGTCTCGGCAACAGCAGTCAAAGCTCCTCACTTGACCATGGCTGCTGAGAAGGAAGGGACCAGCAGCACCCCAAAAAAATGTCCCCTCTTTTAGGCAGCTCTTGGAGAGAGCAACCTCTTTGCAGAGAACTTGCACACCTTTACCTGCTTATGCATTTACTAATGACTTATTTTAAGCCCAAGTAACAGAAAAATCCTCTCCCTGCTCCCTCTGGCTCCTCTGGCACCATGGGTGTGTGCATCAGTAGGCAGCTGAGAGGTGAACGGGAGATGAACTATGAGATGTCTTATTTGGGTAGCAGGGAGGACGAAGGACTAGTTTGAATCCAGCCCAAATCCTGAGCTCTGTGGGCTTGACATAAGCATTTAAGCCTTTCCTTGGGATCTGGTGATAGAAGAGGGCTGGAAAGCACAATTCTTTTGTGGTTAAAGGTCCTTTTGTCGGTCCATAAATCCCGAGGGAGGTCTGTTTATTCTGTTTACTGCAGTTACCCAACCTGTGAGCCTCTGCGTAAATCATGGCAAGCTGTGATTTAGAGGAGCTGGTCTCCCTGTGGTGTGTGCACTGTGTCCCTGCCCAGACCCCCACGCAGGCAGCGTGCTCCTCCAGAAGCTGGGAGATAAGAGCAATAAAAGCTGCAGCTCTCTCTCCAGCGCCACTACCGCTTCATTTTTTTTTTGGCATGATTGCTGCTAAGTGATGGAAAGAGGAACCTGAGCCCAAATTATTTTTTTTTTTTTAATGTGTGTGTGTCTCCTTATTTTTAGGAAGCAGCAGGAATTTCCCAGGGCTCCCTGGCTGCTATATGTCCCATTTCCACCCTGTCACCCCCAGGGATGCCCGAGCATCGCTATCTGATGGGGCTTGGCCAGACTGGGAGGTGGCCAGGCTGATAACCCCCCTGCGGGTGCCCGGCGTGGGCAGCTGGTAACCCAACCTTCCTCACCTGAGAGGTGCTGACTCCCTGGAGCCGAAATCAGCTGCCAGATAAGGGAGTGACTCCCAGATAATGGCGCCAGCTGCTCCGTATGAGCCCCCCGGGGAAAACTCCCTGTGTTATCTGTCCACAGAGCATGGGGAGAGAGAGGAAGAAGAGGGTTCAGGCAACTTAAGGGGAGAAAAATCACCTTGAAACCCCCGCCCTGGTACACCAGACTTGGTCACGCAGGTTTGGTGATGGAGGAGGGATGATGCAAAGCTGGAAGACTGTAATCAGGGAGCCCCCTCTCCCTGGGGGAGGGAGTCCCCAGCCTGGCAGGGTCCTCACTTCCCACAGCCCAGGCTCCATCCTCCAGAGTCCCTTCAGCCCCTTCCTCCACCTCCTCCCGCCCACCTCCATTAAGCAGCCTCAGGATTCCCTTGGCCTTCTCCTTTAGGATGTTGCTGCCAGTTTTGATGCTAACCATTACGCTCCCCCAAGCCCCCTCCCCTATTTCCAGGCTGGAGCAGCACAAGGGGGGAATCAGCCCGGGTCCTCGCTGTTTAGTCTACCGATCAGATTGGTGACGAGGAGTCTAGCAGCTGGCAGAAAGCACTTTTGTAATTGCTCAGATGCTGGCTTTGAGCTATTTGCCCGGTGGATCTTTCTTTCATTAAATCCAAGCGCAGGGGGAAGGGGAGGATGATTGACAGGGGGGATGGGTGAAAAATTTTACAACCCCAGCGTGGAAGTCTGGGCAGCTGGAGAAGGGCTTTCTGCTCGACCTCAAATGCAGAGGGATTTGGGGTGCTGGGCGCTGGGAAAAGAAGTCAAGAGGCAGTTGGAAAAAGCACAGCATCCTCTGGGAAGGTCAGGTTGGCTCACTCTACCTTCAGATTGGAGCATCCTTGGCTGAAAAGGTGGACAGACAGCTGGTGTCCCCTCACCAGCTCCTGCCCTGTGGTGGGACGGGGACCAGTGAGACCTCCCCAAGCCCTCTCACACCCTGCTCTGGGTGTGCAGATGTGCATACAGAAGTGCACGTGTGTTCAGTGGCCCCTTGCAGGGCAGGTGAGGATCCAAGAATCCCCAGCCTGGAGCAGCTTGGTTCCTCCAGCCCCAGCCATGATGCAGCATGATGTCCTGCCTTGACTTCAAGGCTTGAAAGGTTGAGGAGCCTATGTCCCACATCCAGCAGTGGATGGACCTTATTTGCTGGAGACCAGAGTTGTGTTTTGGTGCAAATGAGATGTCAGAGTGCTTTGCTGCACATAGCATCATCGAGAAGCACACATCGAGAAGCATGCCAAAGGAAGAGCCCAGATGGACAAACCTCACTCAAAGCCAACGAGAGGTTTGTCTGGCTTCAGCTCAGGTGTGCACTCAAGTGCGTTGGCAAAGCAAGCGACCTAGGGGTGGTCTTGAAGGCATTGGGGTTCCTCCTTTGAACACTAATTAAAGTGAGCCCCACAGGGCTCAGGGATGCTCACTTGGGACAGGACAGAGACGCTTGGAGGAGTCAGCACAGCAGCAGGGACGACAAAGGGGACAGCCTGACCTGGCCAAAGAGATGGGGTTTGTTTTCTCTAGAAAGCTGGAGACAGAGGGGGACATGATAAGAGCCTCCCAAGACCTCCGAGACAACAGTGATCAATTGGTCTCAGGGTCTGCTGGAGCTGGGCCAAGATGTAATCAACTTAATTTGCAAGGAGAAAGCTCAAAGGTTAGATATTAAGACAAATGATTCAGGCACAGTAGGAGGACAGTCAAGCCTGGGACCGGTTACATGAAGGGTATTTTAAAACCAAGCTGGACAAGGCTGTGTGGGGAGCAGTCAGGTGTAGGCTTGAGGCTTGGAAGGACTTTAATTCCTTCAGCTTGGTGGCCAGGCATGGGACAGACAGCCGTGCCATGCACTGAGGACACCCCTGTCCTGCATCCCCAGCCACCCCCATTCCAGCAGCTTCAACTGTCTCCAAATTGGCTGAACAGGCTCAGCCTAAACCATCCTCTGTGACAACACAGGCTGGACCATTCAATGTCCCCTCACCAGCTCCTGCCCTGTGGTGGGACCAGGACCAGTGAGACCTCCCCAAGCTCTCCCATGCCCCGCAGCACTGCTCTGGAGGTGGCATTTTGAAGCCCTAGAGAGGGAAGCTCGGAGGCTTTTAACACTTACAAGCAACTTTACAGGAGTTTTCTAAGCCTTGTTTTGGGCTGGTGCCTTTTGGCATTTTAAAGAGAAAAATTATGAGGGGGCTGAGGCTTATTAAAATCCAAAACTCGACCACTCCTGCAAAAACAACCCTGCTCGTTTCAGGCTGGCTTTTATGGCTGTTGTATGTGTGTGTGATAAAAACTGGCTGGGGCTATTGCCATATCCCAAACCGCATGTTCACGAGTGTGTTAGTGATTTGCTGAAACGCTCCGACTTGGGAAATGTTTCATTCAAAGAGAGAGGGTGGGGATCACTGCTCGTTTGGACCTTCGATGGCTATTTTCACATGAAGTTAGATCTCACATTAAATAAGCAGAATTAATCAAGATTAGTAAAAAGAAAAGCACTTTCCTCCCTATTTGGAGGGTGGCTTTGAGGTTACAAGGAGCTTGCCATGCTTCGTAGCCACCGTCTGCTGCAGGAAAATTCCCAAATCCTGTATCTCCCCAAGCCCATGCTCCTGCCCATAGTCTTTTGGTCGGTGCCTGCTGTCTGCTGGTGACTAAGGAGGTTTATCTGCAGGGCTTTGCAATCAAAGGGCTGCGATAGGCAGGGTAGGATTAACCCCAGAAGGGGAGGAAAATCCCTCGCCGGCCTCCTGCCCCGTACATCAAACGCAGCGATCCCACGGCTAATCTGCAGCGCAGCCCAGCAGTTAATCACGGAGGAGCCCGAGCCTTTGAGATGGAGGAGACCTGAGACCTGGCTCCTCCAGCCCCCGGCTGGGCCAGGATGGGACCCTCCATGCCTCATGACTCCCGCTGCCTCCCATCACCCTCCTCTGGGCTGCTCCCCTGAGTTCTCCCACATCAGACCCCGTTGGGGCTGGATGCCCAATTGGCATGGCTTTTCGTGCAAAGGGAACCCATGGGTTGTTTTGTCCTGCAGCTGTAGGACAGGTTGGGGATGGGGTGTTGGACAGGGATGCTACTGCTGCCCAGCCTCCCAATCCCACCCGGCCACAGTGGCTCCAGCCCCTCAGCTGCTAGCTGAGCCCTCCTTGGCCCCACCACTGTGGGGATCAGGTGCAGCGTGGCCCAAGAACCAGGCGGGACGTTGGCTCCATCTGTTGACAGGCAGACACTGCAGCAGCGGTGGGATGGGAGCGCTGCTCCAGGATGCTGGGATGCAGTGCAGGCAGTGCTGGGATGCAGTGCTGGGATGCAGTGCAGGGGTCCAGTCTTCTTAGGACCTTAGTGCCTCCCTGGGGGTGCAGCAACCTTTAGGATCAAACTGGAGCAGAAGCCACGGTTGTGAAGGCCAAGGTGGGATGACCCAGCTTCCTGAAGGAGGATATAGGGACGGTAGTGCGACCAGGGCCCTGAGGAGCCTGAGGGAATGGGCTTTGGGATCAGCCCTTGACTCCCTGCCTGGAGGTGAGAGGATCTTGGAGGTGGATTGGGAGGGAGGCTGCCACATCCCCTTACCCCATAGCTTGTGAGGCCCCCCTGGGACATGCCCTTCTACCTCACTTCATGGTCCTGTATGTGGCTTCACATATGGTTTCCCTCCCAGGGGCTAATGCTTATTGATGATAATCCTTTTGAAACTTTTCCCAATTCCCACGAGAGGCAGCAGCCTGCAGCAGAAAACCCACAATCCAGTGTGTTTATGAACTTGCAATCTGTATGGTTCCCCCCTTTCCTTTTAGACCAACTTCCACGTCCTGCACCCCAGCCCAGCCTTTACCTTCTGGCGCTGGGTGCTGGATCATGGTGCAGGCTGATGGCAGTGTGATGTAATGACACCTGGGCAGTGCCACCATACACAAATGGTTCTGTCCCACACAGGTCTCCCAAGAAGATTTATCCACACCAAGACTTCAGAGGAGAGTGATGGTGGCCCTGAGAACCGTATGGACGTGTCAACAAGAGTGCACACTGCTAACACCTTGCTGCCTTGCTGAACACCACAACCAAGGGCAGCTAAAACATCCATCTGTTGGTTGAAGAGCAGTTTAATATTGGAAGAAAAGCTCAAGGGAGTTTTTAAAGGGAAAGAACCTGTTTTTGCAGCCATAAGTTTCCTTAGAAGAGGAGATGTCATCCCTGCTCTGTCCATGAGCTGTACTGTGGGAGGCAGCTGGGCACCGGTGCTCCAGGCTGAGCTCTTGTAGTCCACAGCCACCTCCAGTTTAGAGGGAAACACCCCATGGACTTTCATGGTGGCCAGGAGGGGAGTAACCAACACAGCACCAGGGATTTGTACTGCTGCTGTGGGAGCTGCCAGCTGGCATGTTTTTGGGCAGCTGTACAGTGACGGCCAAACCCCTGGAGACCTGGTGAATCCCCCACCTCCCTTGGTACATCACCCTGGCAGCTCGTCCTCTCTGGTCATGGAAAGGACCAGTGCTGGAGGAAGAGAGAGCACTATGTCAGGCAGGATGCAAACTGATCCTGGGGCAGGCTGGCAGCAAGCGCATCCTGCACGAACATCCCTGCTCAGTGGATGGGCAGGACCCCCAGAGAAGGCTCTGCTTCCCCATCAGTGGTGCCTGCAAAGCAGCACAAGGTAGTGCCAGACCCATAAGTGACAGGAGTTGAAGGCCAGGCAGGTAAGCCTGGCCTTTCTGCAGCTCTCTCTTGTCTCCCTGATCATCCACAGTGGGAGAAACTCAAAGGAACAATATGGTATGCACACGTTGCCTGTGCTGTAGGGACCTCAGGACCACAGGTGACTGTCACCTGGCCAGCAGCACTCCTGGGCAGAAGGTGACCCAGGACTAGCAGCAGGGCCCAGCCGGGAGGGCTGGGTTGGGCCAAGCCCAGAGTGGAGCCACTGGCCACAGTCCACATGTGCCACCCCCTGGACACTCCATGTAAACGACTGGAAGCCACAGGATCCCACAGGTCTGACTGCTGTTGGTGGGAAAGGAAGATGTTTGGCACCCTTGGGACTCACCTTCTGGCACAGCAGGACCCAAAGGGGCATCGGGGCTCAGAGATGGATCCCCTGGATAAGGGATGCCATGGAATGACTTACTCGTGTTGTCCCACAGCCCTCCAGCTCTCAGCACATCCTCCCAGCCGGGCTCTCACAGCTTTGGTGGGGCTTGGGGATGGGAGAATCCCTGCAAAGCACAGGGCACTGCAGGGAGCGGTGGGGTTTAGGGACTCCTAATTATCTCCAAATTTGCTTTTTGCAAACCTCTGGGATTTTTCACTATCAGGTTTCTACCAGCACACCCCTCTGGGGTGTTGCTTGGGTTGGGGGAAGCTGGAGTGTCTGCAGAGCTGAGGTTTGAGGAAATGGGGGAAGGAATCAGCTCTCACTGATCCCAAGAGCAGAGGACACAGAAACAAAAAATTGCCACTTTTGAGAACCCATTGAAAATGGGATTTTATATCCATTTATTGCGCATATAGGTATTTGCATCTGTATGTGCAAAAAGGCTATAGCTCCTGCAGAAGAAGCATAGAATCTTGTCTAGGTTGGAAGGCACCTTTCAGGTCATCAAGTTCAACCATCAACCATCAAAGAGTGGCTAGGAGATGAGATGCTATCTTGGGGACTAGCTGGCAGTCCCAGCCAGAGCCAGGGCGTATCAACCCGTACTGCACTCAGGACACCCTGCAAACGTCCCGACGTTCCTGAGATTTATTTTTGGGCCAAAGCCCAGGCAGGAGGAGGCTTTCTGCAGGCAGCTGCCTACTCTCAGAGCTTTCCCCACCCTGGGCTAGCTGCTCTTCAAGCAAACCCTTTGTCCCCACAGGTCAAACGCCTCCCTTTTGAGAGAGGGAAAGGGTTGGTTTTAATGCTTTTAGGTGAGAAGGAAATCCTCCAGCTGAGAAAAATCAGTGTCCTGGATTTCCCTCGGCGCTGGGTGGTGTTTGGTCCCCGTCAGCCCCTTCTGGCCAGGCGGCAGATGGCAGCAAAGCTGGGCTTGGGCTGCCTCTGCTCCCCCTGGGCCCAGCCTGGAAGCAGCCAGCAGCAGCCTTCCCTTCCAAACTGATTTTCCCTGCGGGGCAAGGGACTTTTTCTCCAGCTCTGCCATGTCCTGGCTCCTGTCCCAACAGGGAAGGGGAAGAACACTGGCAAATTCAAGCTGGGTCTGCCCTTCTCCCCATCCCCAGCCATGCCAAAGCCATAACCGTGACCTCACCAGGGTTCTGTGGGGCACAGTGACAGTCCAAGTATCTCTCTCCCTGCCCTATCCTGGGGTATCATCCCTTCCAGGAAGGATAAGCAATTCCCACTGCATTGAGCTGTGGCTTCTGATCCCTCAAGAGAGAGAGCTCTGGGAGCCAGGGGGAGGGAGGAAAGTCCATATCCCTTCCCCCCTCCCCAACATCCCCTGGAAAAATTAAAAAAAAAAAAAAAGAAAAGAAAAGTAAATTGCAAGGCTGTGAGAGCTGTAAACAGGTTTTCAGTGGGTTTTCCATGGCACCTGCCCAATGGCTGGGAGCACAGCCAGAGCCCACAGGGGTGCATGGCTGGCCAAGGCAGCCGAAGCTCTCCTTTGGCACCAGCATCAGGGCGATGCCAGGAGGGGCCCAGGGACACCCCCCTTCTCAGGACGTTCTGGGGTGCCTGTTTACAGGGGCGGGTGATTTTGTTGAGTCACAGGTCGGGGCTGGCAAACACCCAGTGCTGTACCACCAGCCAGATGGAGGCTTGGGGCCATGCCACCCTCAAAGAAACAGCGGGGGAAAAAAGCTGTAACCCCTGGCAGGGAGCTGGGAGCATCTTTTCCAGCCTGCCAGGCTCCTCTGACACCCCACTTGCTTAAAACAAAAATAAAAGTAGGGAGAGAACACATTGTTGTCGGAGCAGGGATAGGATCGAGCTGTCCCTGGAGGCACGGTTGGGGCTGCAAAGCTGAGTCAAGGCCCTGCTTCAGTGCTGTGTGATTTTAGGAAGCCCAAGCTCTGCCACAGGGTCACTGGAAGCTGCTGTAAGGAATTAGCGGGTCTTTGAGCCTGCAAGTGCCTCTGAGCATGAGAGGAGGCAGTTGGAACCAGGCTGGGATGCTGGTGGTGCAAGATCTGCAGCCCCTGGTGCTGAGCCACCCCCAACTATCTCTCTTTTACTCCCTGGCTCTCCTCTTCCCGGAATCATCCCTGGAAAGGATGGGGGGATTTCTCCTATGGGGGTCTGGGCTGAGGGAGGGAACACCCACACTGGCACTACCAGCTCCCAAAGGACCCACCATTCAGGGAAGCCCACCACATCTTCACGACTTCTTGGGCTGCACCAGCACCTGCTGTGGTGGGAAATTCTCAGAGGCAGCCTCCTCTCTCCCCTGCCAGCTCTGCCTCCTGGGCTGCTGAGTTATCTCTGGCGCTGGGGTCCTGGGTGCCTGTGTCACCCCACCCAGCCTGGCTCACCAGAGATGCAGTTAAGAGCTGTGGCTGCCCTCTCCTGATTACACTCGTGGGTGCTGAAGCTTTTATCATGGGCAAAGCCCTGCTGGCTCACTCCGTCCCTTTGGCTGCTCCCGAGAGCCCTGTGCTCGGAGCCTGGCTGCACTATCTCCCCTCTTCATGTGAACCACACGACTTGCAGCCTGCCTATCTGAAAGGCAACACCACACAGGACAGGGTCCCTGGCCACTGCCCAAGGGAAAGTGCCATTTGTTGCTACCTGGGGAACTGGTTTTTCCAGGGAAGGATGGATCCTGATTGCTCCCTTGCTGCTGTTGTGACCCCATGAACACCAGCAGCTGTTCCTAGGACAGGTCCAGCCCAGGAGCCAGCTCCAAGCCCTGTCCTGTCCTTGTGAGTGGGATGAAGGGGCAGGATTGCCCTCCAGCAGTCAGCAGAGCTTCAAGGTGGGATGAAAAGGGTTACGCTGTGTGTTAGAAAATGTTTAAATGTGAGCATCTGACCTGCCTGCAGTTTCCCTGAGGGCTTTCCTGGTGTTCGGATTATCACACAACCAAGCAGGTCACTAGAGGAGAACATGGAGAACAGCTTCACTAGGCAAAGCATCCAAACCAGCAGCATGGGAGCATCTTCCACTGCCCTGTGAAAGGACAATGCCATCCCAAATAGTACCCAAAGAGTTGATGGGGGCCCTGCATCAGTCACCAAATCCCCTGCTTGGAAAGGGGACAACATGGACATGTTTGGTCCCCAGAGGAGCATGGGGAGGGGAAGAAAGGCTGGAGAGCCCTGGGAGGAGGTGTCTGTGTTTGAAGATCAAGCAGAAGATGTGTCCCAGTGCCCCATGGTTAGGGTGAGCACCAGTGGCTCAATGGTCTGTCCTCTACCAATATTGTTGGCAATCATAACACACTGTCACCGTGTGCAGAAAGGCAGGAGGTGCCTTAATGAGGGTCACTGAAGTAAATTATCAAATTAACAGGTAAGACAGTGCAAGGGCAGAAGCAACCAGTGCTGGCGCAGGAATTGCAGCACACTGTCAGGGACTGGCACTGCCCTGGGTTTCCCCCTCCCTGGTGGCCCCGTCCCACCAAACAGGAGAGAAAGTCAAAAGCAGCTTCCAATGTGGCTTTTGTCCTTTTCTCATGCCCCTCACGATAGGAAGGATATTGAGCTGCTGGAGTGTGTCTGGAGAAGAGCCACCAAGCTGGTGAGGGATCTGGAGAACAAGTTCTATGAGGAGAGGCTGAGGCAACTGGGCAAGTTTAGTTTGGAGAAGAGGAGACTGAGGGGAGACCTCATTGCCCTCTACAGCTCCCTGAAAGGAGGGTATAGAGAGATGGATGGGGGTTGGCCTCTTCTCCCATATTTCCCAGTAAATAATGACAAGACCAGAGGAAACAGTCTGAAGTTGGGGCAGGGGAGGTTTAGATTAGACATTAGGAAGAATGACTTTACTGAGAGGGTGGTCAGGCACTGGAACAGCCTGCCCAGGGAGGTGGTGGAGTCACCATCCCTGGAGGTATTTAAGAAACGTGTAGACATGGCTCTTCAGGGTATGCTCTAGTGCACAAGATTATTGGGGTGTGGTGGGGTGTTGTGTGTGGTGTTGTTGGTGTGGGATTTGGTTGGTAGGTTCTTTTTTGTGTGTGTGTGTTTTGGTTTGGTGTTTTTGTTTCGTTTTGTTTGATTGTTTGTTTTTTTTATGTGGTTGGACTCGATGATCTCAGAGATCCCTTCCAACCACGGAGATTCTGTGATTCTGTGGTTCTGTACTGGGGAGGTCTCGTGCCCCACCAGTGTTAACTGTCCCTCTGCAGACTCCAGCTGTCATCCTGCTCCAGGCTTTGGGCCACCATCATGTGCTCCTCCCTGCTCGGATAAAGTGGGGAGATGTTTTGGTTTGGCAGGAGCTTTGGTTTGGCATGTTTAGGAGAGGAAATACAAAATAATAAGATAAGGCTGTAGGCTGGAAGCAAGCTCAGAAAGCCACCGGTTTCAAGCGTAAAGAGGTTCTCTCTTGCCCTGCAGACTTGTAGGGTGATCTTGGTCCAGGGCATAAATTGCTGCCAAGGGTTTCTGGAGCGACGGAAAGGCCTCAGCGCTGCCTCGGGGTGATCCTGTCCCGACCTTGTGCTGTTTCTACTGAAACAGAGACAAGATTTTGCTGCGGGAGCAGGAGCTTAGAAGCGACTTGCAGGGGTGGAGAGGGGCAATATGGGCTTTTCTCCCACTTTTTTATGGGGATGGAGAGGATCTGAAAAGGGTGAGCTCCTGCCCAGCTCCTGTTGTTTCCACTCTGAAGTCTTGGCCCTGCTTGCTGTCGGATGAAAATGTGTTTAGGAGCAAACTGGGTTAGCTGAGAAGCATGAAAATCAAACAGATTGAAACACAGGCGAGAAACCCTGGCTCCTGCTGCACACAGCTTCATGTTGCATTTATTTTGCTCATGATTTAAATTCAAAGTCTAACATCCCGCCTGGCAGGAGGTCAGACTCCCTTACAGGGCAGCACCATCCCTTACCAGATGAGGGAAAGCTCTCGTACTGCCACAAAAACAGGCAGCCAAAATATAACAAAATGCAACTGCACATTCTGCATTTCTGCCCTGAGACCCCTTTCACCCAGCGTGGCTGGAGCTGGTCAGTACTTGTCACCACTGCAACAACCTCCGTCAATTGACATCATCAGGACTTCTTCATTTGCTTGATGTAATTGATATTGCTTGATATAATTGGAAAAATGAATGCATTGATGCAGAATATAACTGCTGCATCCCCAGCTTTGCAATTAAACTTCACATCCCCTATCAATTTCCACCGGCAGCGTTGGAGGCAGAGGATGTATTGAGTCCCTGGGGTGGGACTCTTTTTCCCTTCCTTTCCCTTGGCTGTCAAGAACCTCAGGAGTGCAGTGGGAAGTACAGAGGCAGAAGAGGCAAGGGCAAGAATAAAGTCATAAGATGTGGCCTCTTGCAGCCTGGATTCCTGGTCCACTGGCTCTCCATGGGCAGTGGATTCAGGATCCTCCTGGATACTCTACAGGAACATGTCCATGAGTATCCCGTGGTCTTGCTTGCCTCCTGGAGCTGGGAAAGCAGACATGCTATATTCTGGGGTTAATTAGACATCCTCCGGATGGTGGCTTTGCAGTTGCTGATCTCGATGAACCTTTCCTACAGCAACAGCTTTGGGCTGACTTTTTAAAACCACTGACGGAGCAATTCCGTTCCATTGCTCCTGTCCCCAGCACTCCTAAGAGCCACTAAGGAGCCAGGGAGCTCCCTACAACCTTCCAGGCATTATGGCATTATCGGACATCCCCAGCCTGGGTCTCTGCTGGGAGGGGAACAGGTGAGAGGGGTTCTCCTTGCCTGGCCCAATGTCCCTCTGCTGTCCCCAGCCCTGTCACCCGCTGGCTGCTCTGGCCAAAGGGAAGGCTGACATGGACGCTGCACGTCCTCCCCTCCACAGCTCATTCCCATCACTGATGACCTCCCCGGGGACAAAGCATGAACATGAGCCCTTTTAGCTGTCGTGTTTGTATACACAGGCCTCCTGCTGACACAGATCTCTTAATCCCCCTGCCTGTGTCCCACGGACCGTGCTTGTACAACGGTGGCCACGGCTGGGTGCTGGCACTGCACTTTATGGAAGCCCTTTTACCTCTGACTCGCTGATCAGCTGCTGACAGGGTGTTATTGGGAGGCTGTGGCAGGCTCGGTGGCAGTGCCAGCATTCTGGTTAAGGGGACTGTCCCCAGCTTGGCTTGGTGACACCAGGACAGGCTGGGGCAGAAGGAAGGACTGGAGTGTGGTACTCGATGCTTTGGCCTTGCTTTGCTTCCAGTTTATCATCTCTCCCACTTTGTGGGCCTTCAGTTTGGAGGTGGAGGAGCTCAGCTCGCGATTCAGCAGCCTGATGTTTCCTTTGTACCAGTGAAATATTTGGGAAAGCAAACACAAAGCTGGCCAGGCTGGATGGGAATTACAGCCAGAGAGCCCAGTTCACTGCAGGGTACAAGTGGAGAGGAGGGGATGCTCAGAGCAGGCTATAACCATGGACTCCCCTGTACTCTGCATGCTGGGAGCACTGGGAGAGCAGTACTGGCTGGTGGAGGAGCATCTGTGCAGGATGAAGCTCTCCCCAAGTGACAGCATGAGGAGGATGGGGCTGCAAAAGTGGGAAGGAAACCATCGTGGTAGGATGCCCAGTGCCCTCGAAAGGTGGGGACAAAAGTCTGAACACTTGCACACAAAAAACCAAGAAGTTTTAAACTTTGTTTTGCGCTGCTTCTCCATTCCCTAGCTATCTGAGAAGGAGAAGAGCACTCATTGGATCCATACGTATCGGCGCAACATACAGATCCCAGCGTGCTGTCCCTCAGAGAAAGAACCAGCAGCAATGGAATTGTGTCGTGGGTCAGGCTGTGCTTTGACTGCAGAGGGGTAAAACAATATTTAAATAACTACCAGCCATTGAAAGGAGCAGGAGTCCCATGGGAAAAGAGAGAATTTGTGGCTGTGCACCACTGATGGTTTTATCATGAACATACAACCTGCGAAGGGAGCGAACAAAGCTGCTGGGAGCTGCCTCTGATTTAGTATTTCATAACTCTGATGGTTGACTCCGAGCCTTTTGGCTGTTAATTATCCTTAGGTGCTTAGAGGAAAATATCCCTGCAATTCTACCCGTAAATCTTATTGATTCTCACCTTGAGTCTTTGGGAGCTTTTAGGGCACCTGCGCAACCTGCCACCGCTTGAATTAATTGAGCTCTGCGGAGCAGCTGCTGGCTGGTGCCTCCCCGCACATTAGGCATGAGGCAGAAAGATGTATGTCCCCATCCAGCTCTGGCGTAAGGTGCTGGTGGCAGAGAAATGTGGACTCCCAGGACTCCCAGCACGTTGTCAGCACGCTTCCTTTCTCCGTGGGAATGGCTGAGCCAGGGGCTTCCCAGGCTGCTGTGGGCAGTCAGGACCTGGGAGGGACGCAGGACATCTCGTCTGAAGCACAGAACGCTTAAGGCGTTTTTAAGAAGGATGCTAGAGCATTTATACCTCATTCCTCCTGAAAATGGTCAGGTTTTCAGGTTTTCTAAAACTGAAAATGCCCAGTTTGATCTTAGGGTTGTGATCGGTGGCCTGGAGACCCAGGAATGGTTCTGAACATCCATGCCACCCTCTGACGTTTCTCTTTTGGGGCCCATTGAAAAGTGTCTCCCCCAGAGGTAGCCCTGCAGTTTGGTCAGTCACACTGCCTTGGCAAGTCCCCTGGGAGCAGGACGATGACATCCTTCCAGGGCAGTTGGGTGCTGGAGGGTGGCACTGCAGGGCTACTGAAGGAAAATTTGCCCAACCTTGAGTGTGTCAGCATTCCTGCCTGGCAGGATTCATGGAGCAGGAACGACTACGTAAAAAAGTCGAAGTATATGACTCAGGATGGGAAGTTTGGGCTTTTCTTGTCAAAGTCCCCTTTCTCTTGCAAAGTACTAAAGGTGACTGAGCTTTAAAATTCTGTCATCTATGTGTAAAGCTTGGGCTTGCATCTGCTCACCTCGCCAGGGAACAGTGTGACCAGCACTGGCTGGCAGTGAGCAAGCTGGTCTCGAGGTGCCAGGGAAGGAGGAGAAGATTCCCTTTGGAAGCTCCCTTCCGAGCTGACCATGAGGGTGGCACAGATCCTGGATGCAGAGAAATGAGATGTGACCAAGAGCATGCTGCAGCCACTGGTGGGCTTTCGGTCCTCATGCAAACACAACTCACTCAGGGGAAAAACATTCCAAGTTTGCCCACACGCACCCGAGGGTATTGGTACCTCCTTAAATGCCAGGCAGCTCAGAAACTGTTATCATAAAGGTGTTTGTTTAAAGTACATTAGCTAAAAGGTGAAATGTATGAGTAGCTCCATGTAAACCATCAGCCATCCTACCAGTTTGGTAGCATCCTGCCCTGGGCTTTAGGAGGATGGGGTGGGGAAATGCATTGGGCTGAAGGGAAATGGCTCAGACCCTCAGACCACAACATGGTGCTTGCATGAATAGAGACAAAATTAGGCAAGTGGAACCCAAGAAAGGGGCTGAGCTACCACCCAAACAGGATGGTGATGCTAAGGGGTCACCTTGTCTGCGTTGTGCTTCCCCCCATGCACAACCCTCGCTCCGGATCACTGAACTGAAGCTGTTCCCAAAGGGAGGATCAGGACCCCAGGTGAGGTCACCAGCCTGGCAGAAACAAAACTGGGGACATACAGGGTCAGGAGAGACCCAGGGGTGCTCAAAGAGGTTAATGGCCACCATCAAAGCGTCCTTAAACCTCCAGGCCAGCGTCAAAGCAGGCATCTGTGATAAATATGCAAACCACGCTTCAGTCAGAGGGAAATAAATAAACTGTTGTACGGGGAGCAAGGGAGGTGGGGACCTCCTGTCCAAATCCCTGCTCGGTGGCTGCCGGTCCTGGCAGAGGAGTTTTCCCGGAGGTTGCTTCCTCGGAGCCTGCCAGGCTGGCACAGGGCTGGGAGGCCACTCAGTGTGGCCAGGACAGGCATGGGGACACGTCTGGGGTGAAGGGTGAGGTGGAGAGGCAAGCTTGGAGATGATGGCTAGGTGCACTCCTTGAATGTGGGGAAAGCAGAGCTGGGTTGCTTCCCGGTGAGTTGTGCCACAGAAATGCTGCTTCTCAGCAAGTCCCTGGAGGCGAGGAGCCGAATATCCCGGTGCTGGTCAGAGCAGAAGATGGATCTGGCAGAGGAGAGGGCACCGAGGGAGGAGTGGGGAGTGCAGAGGTTGCTGGACACAGCCGGTGTGTTTGCACCATCTGGAGATGGTTCACACCCAGCTTCCCTTCCCGTGAAGGTGTTTGAGAGCTGAGCAGCCAAGGTGATTTGTCCCTGTGGCTGATGCAGAAGGGTTGGGTGGACTTCCCTTTCTCCCCCTTCCCCAGCCCACACATTTCTTTTCTAACACCAAAAACTCTGCGGAGGTTTGTCCCAGCTGGCCACCGAGCAAGCGGAGAGGTTGAGACTCGCCCAGCTCCCTCCTGCCTGGCAGCTCTGGAGCCAGTTTGGCTCTCGGCCACCGCGGGCTCCTTCCCGCTCACGTGGCAGGCAGAGCAGTGTCCCGAAGGGACCCAGTGACAGGGACACTGCGCCCCTGGCTGGGGATGGGACAGGGACCCCGCTGGGCTGCACGTCCCCAGCTGCAGCCACCTCGTGCTTCCCCACCCAAGGACCTGCTCCCAGAGAGGGCAAGGGTGCCCAAACCTTGATGTCCCCCCCCACCAGGGAATGTGGCCCAAACACGTGGCTGCTGTGCGGCCCCCGAGGAGCGCAGTGACCCCCCGGCAACCAGGGGACTGGAGCACAGGACAGGGCTTGTGCCACGGCAACTCAGATACCAGAGCATCTCCTGGGGACGTTCAGCCAGGCCAGCAGCTGGCTCCCCTGGAGTTAAATTCCTTCTGGAATTTTACCAGCCGAACTCTTAAATGTATTTTGGGATGCGGCACGCGTTGGTGATCCCCGAGGATACGGGCACACCGGGTGGCTCTTTGAGCCAAGGGGCTGGCTACCGAGGGATGCAGGGAGCTGGGATGGTTTGGGTGGAGCATCCCGGAGATGCCCGAGCCTCCCTCTGCGGGTCCGCCAGCCCCTTGGTGCTGTTGCCCGTCCAAACAGAGCTCCTGTTTGTCGTGGGGGGAGCGGCGGGACAGAGAAAAGGCCGGGAGAGGCTTGCGGGAGGGCCGGCGTGACCGAGGTGGTGGCGAACGATACCGGCGGCGCAGGCTGCCTTTTAAAGGTGTAGAATCAAACACGGGAACCTCCTGACACGACGGTCGGTGGGGTTTCTCGGGGGTGATGAGAGAGAGGCCGAGGGGAGAGGGGGGGGTGTCCCTGGGACAGGGTGTATTCTCCCCGGGACACGCACCGAATCCCTTCCTCCACCTTTCCCTTGGAGACGAAACCTTCACACCTCCGCATTCGCCGGCTCGGGGGCACCGGGGCTCCACGGTGCGTTCCGCACCGTGGAGCCCCGGTGCCCCCGAGCCGGCCGCTGATCCCCGGCCGAACGCGGACACTCCCATCGCGAACGAACGGGGCCGCGGCTCCTTTAAGAACGCCCCCCCCCTCCTCCTCT